>CAUYSK010088663.1:0-18927 GCA_963575035.1 Avahi laniger | reverse complement strand
CCCCCGCCCCCCCCCGCCCCCCCCCCCCCCCCCCCCCCCCCCGCGGCCCCGCGCCCCCGCCCCAAGGGCAACACACGTAACCTAAACATCTGTACCCCCATATTATGCTGAAATAAAAAAAAAAAAAGAATAACATCTATTGGATGCTGGGCAGGGGGAGGGGGAAGGGGGGAGGAGGGAGAGGGGATGGGAATATACATACACAAAGAGTGCAATGGGCATCATTCGAAGGATGGACATATTTGAAACTCGGACTGAGGGGGGGCGGGAGAGTGCAAGGGCAACATAGGTAACCTAAACATCTGTACTCCCATAATATGCTGAAATAAAAAAAAAAAAGAAGACATACAAATGAAAAAAAAAAAGTAATGATTCAAAGCCTTGGTTAATATTAGGCTTTGAATGTCCATATCATATGGGGAATTTAATTTGATCATGTAACAAAAAAAGTGCTACTGAATGAACATTGTTGCAACGTAGTAAAGAAAAATGAGAATTCCTTGAAGTCAGGGCTCATGTCTGTTTTCCTCCAAGCCATGCCCCCACCCAGCATACTGGCTGACACAGAGCAGGTGCTCATTAAATATTCATGAGTGCTATGGAGAGGGCGACCAAGGTGCTCGGCGGCCATTACCACTGTCAGCTGATGAAGCTTTGCTCTCCCTGCTTCCCAGCTGGATCCTCCACCATTAATCAACTCAGAACACCCAGGTCTAAGGTGAGTCCTCAACCTTCGCCCTCCCCACAGGTGGGCGGGGCAGCCCTCCCAGGACTTGGCAGGGGCGGGCAGCAGCAGTCAGAGATAAGCAGAGGCAGTCAGTGGTCCTGTGGGCACTGCAGAACCATGGGTGTCTCTGTGCTGAGCTCCGGCGGACTCCCAGGAGGCATCTCTGGACTCCTCCAAGTGGCCTCCGTGCTCAGCCTGCTCCTGCTGCTGCTCAAGGCCGTCCAGCTCTACCTGCGCAGGCGGTGGCTGCTCAAAGCCTTCCAGGAGTTCCCGTGCCCTCCCTCCCACTGGCTCTTTGGGCACAGCCGGGAGGTAAGAAGGAGCTGGACGGGGGAGTGGGAGGGTAGGGAGGACTGGGGCGCCGAGAGCCTGTGAGCAAGTTCAGACGACAAAGCCTTAGGCTAGGCACAGTGGCTCATATCTGTAATCCCAGCACTTTGGGAGGCCAAGGCAGGAAGATGACTTGAGGCCAGGAGTTCCAGACCAGAGGGCAAAACCTTACTGTGTGATGAGCATGTGGCCCCTAAGAAACACCCTGCCTACTCTCCAGTCTCGGCTCATCCCAGCCACGGGGAGCTTACTCCCTTGCAAGGGAAATGGTTGGTGTTTCCTGGGTCTCTCCCTATCCAGGCTGAGCACCCCCAGCAACCTTAGCTGTTCTCAAAGAGCAAGGCTTCTAGATGATTCCCTACCCCGTTACTGAATGCCGTCCTCTCTGCCTGGCCCTGAGCCTGCCTGGGAACATCAGTCTGATGGAATCCCTAACCTGTCGGTTCATGGTCTGTAGAGAACATAGGTAAGAATCTCAGAAGGTGTCAGACCGCAGGGAGAGAGCTCACTCTGCTGGGGAGGGTGGGTGATGTCAGGTGTAGGGGACCAACTGGCTCTGTTTGCTCGAGTGTGAGGGAAAGCCCAGCACAGGTGATTTCGGGGCGGAAATCCTGACAGTCCTGGGAACACACGAGAGGGTTGGCAAGCACGACATCCTTCAGGAGAGGGGTGCTGATGTCTGAGTTGCACCACCAGACCGTGTCTCTTGACCTCCTGGCTCTCCTCCCACTCTCCTGGACTATGAACTACTTGGAGCGAGCATATCATCCCCTCCCTGTGCCCCAGTACCCCGCACCCAGCAAGAGTCTGGCACAGTGGGATGGTCAGCACAGGTGTGTGGAGAGACAGAGGAAGGAGGGAAAGGAGCATCTGGAGGGCTGGGGAGGGACAGCGCACACCCCCTGCACTGCCAGCACCAGGGGTGGAGGCACCAAGCAAGGTTAAGGGGCCGAAAGGAGAGGGCCCACCAAGGGCTGTGGATTGAATGCATTCGAGAGGAGATATGGGTTGCAGGGAGCTCAAGCCTGCTGTTTCTCAGCAAGGAAGGCAACGTGATCATCAGCAGAGTGGAGCCAAAGTGGGGAACTGGAAACATCCAAGGCCTACATGGACGGGTCCCAATCTTCTATCCCTCTTTTCCCAATCTCCTTTACTCTAAGACAGATTATCAGCTAGATCCTGACTTTATCAGATGATCTGACTTTGCTAGATCAGATAAAGTCACTCATTGTCCTCCCTACTTGCCTGTGCATTCCAACCTCTGGGCCTCTGCTCAGACTGTGCCGTCTGCCTGGAATGACCTTGCCCTACGTATGTACAATGGCCAAGGCCCATTGCCAAGCTACCTCCTCCACGAAGCCCTCCTGGGTATTCCAGAGGTGGAGGGGGCAATTCTTTTTCCTTTGGTCTGTCCTCGAGGGAACAGAACGGCGTTAACCTGATTCAGTTATTTTTCTGCAGTGTCATAACCATGGGCTCCTTCCAGGAAAGACCATCTCTGATTCATCTTTGTAACCCAATAGCCCCTTAGGAAATGATGACTCAATCAGTGAATTAGCAAGTGAACGATCAAGAGCTTTCTAACATTTCGTTCTGGCCCAGGGCCCCTCTCCAAAGCTTCCCCAGGTGCTTGGGCTTCCTTCCACCTCAACATTAATTATCCTCCACTGTGCAGCCTCTACTCTTTCTGTCTCCCCAGCTAGACTGAACACTCCAAACAGGTGAGGATCCATAGTTGTATCCAGTGGCTGAACCAGTGCTTGGCACACAGTACGTGTTCAGTAAGCATGTGCTGAATCAAGGACGTGTCCCACAGCAAGGCACGTTGCCTCAGAGCTGGTGAACACTGCGGCCAGCAGGATGCGGGCAGAGATTCTGTACCTCCATAGCAGACAGTTACTTACAGTTATGTAGAAGCAGTTACAATAAAGAAGAGTTGACTAAATGGGACATCTCTAGGACCCAATGTCTATGAGGATTCCCGACAAGACAAAACAAAGCTGAGTCTTGGAAGTTGAGGACAGGCGGTTGCACTGTGGCAAAGGGGAAGGGCGTTCGAGGCGGAGGAAGAGCAAGTACAAAGGCCTGGGAGAGCGGGTGGGTTTAGCTGGTGCGCGGGCATCAGCAGCCCTGGGGCACTGTGGACTTGCCAGCACGGCAGGGGGCAAGGATAGAGACACCGGAAGGCAGAGGGCTTTGAGATCCACACCGAAGACTTTTGAAAAACAACTCCAGGAAGCAGGGACCTCACAAAACCTTCTTTTCGTTGATGAGTCAAAATGAGAATGAAAAACCTAAATCTCAAAATGAAAGACCAACACCAATTCGATATGTGTATATCCAGACTTTGTTCTTTAAACCCCTACATATTCAGCATGTAGAATGCTGTTATACACACAGTTTCGTATTTAACCTTTTTTTCACATAGCCATATGCATCCCAAACACCATTTTATCTTAATAAATACTTACATGTATGGTGGGATAATACTGAAAATATAACAACCGTATGGTAATATAAAATTAATGAATAACTAAAAATTTGAAATGTATCCGTTTTATTCTCTGAATGAATTATTTTGCAAATCTGTTTATTGGGTGATGCAAGTTGTCGTGTAAATTGTCCATGGAAGATGTCATACTTCCGAAGGTTTTGTGCAATGTGGAGACCATGCCTGGCTTCAGTTTCTGTGGGCAGCATTGAGTGAGAACCACAGCTCTGCCAAATAGGCAAAAACATCTGGCTTAGGTTGGGGCCTGGGGTGATAGCAAGCATCTGGATAAGAGACCAGGTCAACAGAAATGGTTCCAAATTCCTAATCTATGCTGATAGAGTGAGAACAATGTCCCTGTGGTTGTCTTGTCCTTGTCTCTCACTGCAAGGACTGGCACAGAAGTTTTCACTGATTTGTCCTTCCTAATTCACAGTTCCCAAATGACCAGGAACTGAAGAGGACTCTGAAATGGGTAGAGGAATTCCCAAGTGCCTGTCCTCTCTGGCTGTGGGGGAGCTTCGCCCGTGTCCAGGTCCACGACCCTGACTACATGAAGGTGATTCTAGGGAGATCAGGTGAGATTGAAACCTGCGCTGCGGCTGGAGCAGCTCCTGCCTCTGGAGAGCAGTGCCTGGGCTTGTAAAACTGCAGAGGAAAGTGGGAGCTCACACATCAGTATCTGAACCTTCTACCAACCATCCACCAAGCCCACAATCCAGCCTATGGCAAAAAATATCGACTGAGCACTGAATATTTAAAATGGCTGCGTGGGGCTGAATTTCCTATTTTTTTCTTTCTTGCTCTTTTAAGCAAATTGAGGTGATGTTACATAAACTGACCTAATCTGAAACACAAATTTCATGTCGACACTGACTTGGGTTTGGAAGCTCTGATTATCTCCTGTCCTGGTTTGGGGAGGCCAAGCCACCACCTACGTAGAAACACCCAAGGCTCTGTCTAACTCTTCGGCATGGGACACGGATGTCACCTATGTCTCTGGCCCACTCACCCTCCCGATTCTGTGCATGCTCTGCTGCTGGCTCCCCGAGTCTGCCTTCCCAGGCCCACACTGACATTCAGGAGACATGTAGGAGGAGATGGGTGGCAAGTGGGTGGTGACATGGGACACACTGCCACTGACACACATCCAGAACTGTTGGCAACCACAGCTACCTTTGTTTGATCCTCTAGTTTGCTACTAATGTCCTGCCTCATCTTTCAGATCCAAAGGCTAGTGGTTCCTACAGATTGTTGGCTCCCTGGATTGGTAAGTCTGCCTGAACAGGACTGCCGTCCACATGCCTGATACGTTTGCCAAGGGCTGTCTCTTTGGCTCCCAGAGAGCAGCAGGAGACAGGCCGCCACTCTCATGACTCCATCCCTAAATCAAGCCTCGCTTCTCTTCCTCTCACTACACCACACCCCTTCCTAATGCTGGTGCCAGCCCTCCTGAGACTCACCCTCTTCCACTTTACCTCTCGGTCCTCTGCATTCTCACCTGACATCTGGTTAATATCTGCCCCCAACACTTTTCAACCTTCACCTACTAGCTGTCCTAATCACATCAATGTACCCGCCAAATGGGAAAATTCACATTCCCGAAACACACTGTGTCTTTCCTGCCTTTGCCCATAATGGGACTTTCTTCCATGTTTCTGCACCCAGGATCCACCTTCTGTCCCTCTGGTCCCGTCTCCCCCACATGTGTACACATCTGTCTCTGGCCCAGGGTATGGTTTGCTCCTGTTGAACGGGCAGAAGTGGTTCCAGCACCGGCGGCTGCTGACCCCAGCCTTCCACTATGACATCCTGAAGCCCTACGTGGGGTTCATGGCAGACTCTGTCCGAGTGATGCTGGTGAGCCCGTCTCTCTCTGCCCTCCACTCGCCCACTCACGGCACACACTCCCACCAGTTCCACTCAAACGCCTGTGACCGCACACAGCCGCGGACATAGCCGCACCAGGCCGCACTCTCAGGCTGTTCCTGTGAGAGTAGGGTTCCTCTAAGTGGGTGGGGTGGGAGAATGCGCAGGCGTTCAGGCACAGTGGATACAAGCCCCTCTCTTCCTGTGTTCACATCTTCAGCACAGTGGACGGAGGAGTGGCCAGTCCCACTGGACAGCACCACTACCTGCCCCGGGCTGGCCGAGGCGATGACAGCTTCAGGGGAAGGGTGGACAGACCAGGGTGTCACTCAACCAGGCTCTGGCCTGGGGCTCAGGGCTTCTGTGTGGATTGGAGCCACCATGGTGTGCACTGCACACCAGGTCTACATTCTCAGAGCCATGCCTGCCACGCCATCACCTCCCGTGAGGACTCTGATTTCCTACCAGCTGTGCCCAGCGAACAGTCGATGAATGAAAAGGAATGAAAGTCCTCTATGTCTCTGCATTACGAGCCCATGGTGGTTCCTTAGGTTTCTGTTGCCTCGACGCATTTGCTCCATAATGCCGGCATCCTTACTGTCCCTCAGGTCTAGCTGTGCTCTCAGAACACTAGTCTTTGTCCCAAACAGAAAATTTTTTCCTCATGAACAAAAAGGTCACAACACATTGCCAAAAGTTAAAATGTAAATCAGACTCTAGGAGAAGCTATGTTTAATTTTGTAATGAAAGTTTGTGTAAAATAGACAACATCTAAGAAACATTTGCTTCTCGGTCCTAATTCGCTATAATGCACCTGCTCTCTAACGGGAGGGGTCCCAACAAAGACATCTGCAGATTCAGGGGAAAGCTGAGCGCGATTAGCAGAGAACTTCTGGGGGAATTGAGGTCAGTGTCCCCTTTCACCACAGGACAAGTGGGAGAAGCTCGCCAGCCAGGACTCCCCTCTGGAGGTCTTTCAACCCATCTCCTTGATGACCCTGGACTCCGTCATGAAGTGTGCCTTCAGCCACGAGGGCAGCCTCCAGCTGGACAGGTCTGTGATGACCCTTCAGCTGCAGGGTCCTTGTCCTTACCTACTGCAGCGGATGTCCCCGAGCGGCCAGTGGGGCGGCATGGAGGCACCTGCACACTAACCAACACTCAGCCCCTGGCCCAACTCTAATTCCAAACCAGAGCAAACCGTGACTCCGCACCGTTCCCTGACCTCTCGCACAGGCGGACGCGGGCTGTCACGCCGTCTTCTAAAGGCCTGACGGTCACGGGGCTGCAGGACAGAAGAGACTTCTGCCTCAGTGCTGCTTGTCCCCACTCTTTGAGGCCATGTCCACCCAGACCCCACTGTGCCTCCGGGTGAGAGGCTCCCCGCCACCCTGGTATCTTCTGCATCCTCTCCCTCAGGAACGCCCAGTCGTACATCCAGGCCGTGAAGGACCTGAACAACCTGTTCTTTTCCCGTGTTCGGAATGCCTTTCTCCAGAATGACACCATCTACAGCCTGACCCCATCTGGCCGCTCGAACCGGCGCGCCTGTGAGCTCGCGCATCAGCACACAGGTTCTGTCCTCTGGTCTCCCCACCCCTACCAGCCGCAGCCACGGGCCCTGGCCCCAAGACCTGAGGCAGAGCAAGACCCCCTGGTGTCCCTGAAGAAGCTGGGACTCACTCACGAAGCCACTCCCCTGGGACCTCCCTGGTGCGGGGGGAGGGAGCTGAGATGTTGGGGGACCAGGTGCTGCACAGGGTCTCCCTGTGTCATCACGTTGGCGATGGGTGAACGAGACCCCATCCCGACAGCATTCAAGCAGAGGCTGTGTGGGCTGTGCCTCCGAGAGGAGGCCTGCCCTGCATCACCTGGGGCTAGAGCTCCCACCCCGACCCACGCACCCACTCCCACACCCGTCTTCAGCTCTACCCCGCACCCAGGTTGAGGCAGTGGGGCAGCCGGGGCTACTGGGGATGCTACGCTCTTGGCTCTGCAAGTAAGCGCTGTTCTGGGACAGATCGAGTGATCCAGCAGAGGAAGGCTCGCCTCCAGGCTGACGGAGAGCTGGAGAAGGTCAGGAAGAAGAAGCACTTGGACTTCCTGGACATCCTCCTCCTGGGCAATGTGAGTGTGTGTAGGAGAGGCCTGAGGCTTTGCTCAAAGCAGAGAGCAAAACCCAACTGTGCCCTCTCACCGTGGCCTCCCCAGAGGGAGAATGGCAGCAGCTTGTCAGACAGGGACCTCCGTGCTGAAGTGGACACGTTCATGTTCGAGGGTCACGACACCACAGCCAGCGGCTTGTCCTGGACCCTCTACGCTCTGGCCACACACCCCGAGCATCAGCAGAGGTGCCGGGAGGAGATCCAGAGCCTCCTGGGGAATGGAGCCCCCATCACCTGGTGAGTGAGCGCTCGGGTGAGGAGAGAGCCCTGCCCTCCTCGCAGGCGGAAGACCCTGGTCCACCCAGCCCTGCCTGCTCTTCGAGATGGGCTTCATTTCAGGGACCACCTAGACAAGATGCCCTACACCACCATGTGCATCAAGGAGGCACTGAGACTCTATCCACCGGTGCCAGGCATTGGCAGAGAGCTCAGCAAACCCATCACCTTCCCAGATGGACGCTCCCTACCCAAAGGTGTGAGCTTCCCCACACTCACTGACTTAAGCCCTGCATGGGCACACATGGACAATCAGACATCCACGTGAGCTTCAGCAGTTCTGAACCTCTCTGTCTCCCTTTCCTCGTCGGATAAATTAAAACTTACTTTGTAGTTAGGATTAAGTATGTAAAAGGCTTGGCACCGATCTTGAACCCACCAAAAGTTCGATGAATACACGTTAGCCTTTGGGTGTGTCCTTGGGATGACAGCCCTAACATTCTCTTCCCTGAGATGTGCAGGGCTGCAGGGAGAACCAGACAGGGGCAGAGGGAGCTGAGGTTCCTTCCCTGTCAGTTCAGGGCAAACGAAGGAGGTCAGGAATCCAGGGGCCTGGATCAGATGGGGTCCAGTCGCTGAGGAGCCCTGAGGTCGAGGGCAGAGAGCAGCTGGTGACTAGGTGTCAGACCCCTACCATGGTCAGAGGCCACCAAGCTCAATCCCAATGGGGTCTGGTCCCAGTGCTGCCACATGCTAGCTGTGCAATCTGAGGCAAGACAATCAGCCTCTCTGAGACTCAGGCACCTGGTCCAAAAAATGAGGGTGACAGACTGTGTTCCTTGGAGGGTGGTGGTGAGCACTGGGTGGGTTAAAGCATATTCTCCAATGGCTCATGGGTTCATTGGTCAATGTCAGTTGTGCCAGGACTTACTACAACCAGCAGCCTCCAATTCTTCCTTGCGTACCCTCCCTGCCTTCATGGTTTTCTCTCCCCATCTGAGCTTACGTGACTAGGCAAGCCCACCCCACGTGCGTAGTGACAGGATCATCCCGCTCAAAGTGATGATTTGTGGCACACTGGCGTTTTGTGCATGTCTATGCCCCCTGATGGCCGAGGGACCAGGTGCCCAGTCAATGGGTATAACCGTGACCACCCTTCTGTCTCATACCTGCCCAATAGGTGTCGTACTCTTCCTTTCTATTTATGGCCTTCACCATAACCCGAAAGTGTGGCCCAACCCAGAGGTAAGAGGGTCCTGGGAAGAGGATGGGGCGACCCCTCAGGACCAACACCATTTCCTGCTCCTACTTCTAGACATCCTGTCCCCTTACGGGTGGGAAGCAGGGGCTTGACCCCTACCTGTTCCGGCCCTGGTGCTCTCTCTGCAGGTGTTCGACCCTTCCCGCTTTGCGCCGGGTTCTGTTCCACACAGCCACGCTTTCCTGCCCTTCTCCGGAGGATCGAGGTGAGGCATCCTGTGAGGTCATGGAGCTGGGGAGATAGGAGGTGTCTCTGGGCACATGCCAGATGCGTGTGAGCCCTATGCTCATTATGTGACACCTTCAGTGACATCCTTGAATGTACGTGTCTGTGGGAAGGAGGCCTGGTGTGGCTGTCTCTGTGTACAAAAGGAAGGTGGCGTTTCGGGCACACCATGGGGACTTTTCTTCTCTGCTCTTGCTCCATGGCCAGCCCAAAATCTCTCCCAACTTCAGTGTGCTCTGGTGTTTTCCTCATTTTAGGAAAATGAATTTTCAGAGTTATATTTTGTCCAGTAAATTAAACTTCATATGTTTGCTTTTCTCAGTTATCAGGTTATTAGTCAATTTCTCTCTTCCCAGACATTCTCATATCACCACATCACCTTTCCACTAATTCACCAGTCTGCCATAAAGTGGAATCATTGAAATGTTTCCATATGTTTAGAATTCACACACCTTGCTTGTCCTACAGTTCAAGCCAAATACGTGAAAATCTAAGGTAGCTCTTTGTAGAAAGTTTTATACTCGTGTTTGTTGTCTCATGTATTTTGCTATCTTGATCAATATAGTTTCCACCAAATTCTAAAGTTCATGTATTTATGTGTAGCTTCCCATTGGAGTAAATTCTGTATGTGCAGTGGGATCTCTCCACCGTAGTCCCATATTCCACATAGTACAATGTGGTAAAAAACATAAAAACGAGGACGATAAACTGTCATTGAGAGAAAACTCACTATTTGATATATAACACGTACCTTTTGAAAGGTTCCTGGTATACAGAATATAAAAGATGCCTGAAATAGCTGTCGAGCTGGGGAGCACACTCCCTATGACAGCTGCGAAAATCCTCAAAGGTTGCAGGAATCATCCTGTGAAATACAAATGGCTAAAAATGATGTAAATTGTTAGGAGAAATAAGGTTTTTCTCAATGCATAATTCTGTGAATTCTTCCAATAGCAAATCAAAATTCACAGAACAGACTTTGAGAAAATTGTTCCTCTAGGAAATAATTTTCCACCATTGATTTCTCCCAGGATGAGTGTTTTTTTCTGAACAAAGTCTGCAAATCATGTTGCTGCCACTAGAGGACAGGAGAGTATGAGATACCTCAATTTCTAGCTCAAAACTAATAGTTCCCCTCAGTGTACTCCACTCCGTATTTTTAAAATTAATTAACTTCATTTAAATACGAAAGTATTTATTAAACTGATGACCGTGGGTTAAATTCTCTGCAGCATGATGGGGAAACACAGATAAAGCATATTGTCCCTGCCTCCAGGAGTTGAACGTCCAGAACAGAAACGAGTCGCACGAACCGTATCCCTACACTCCAGGCAGACAGCGTGCCTTCATTCCTGCTCTCGCTCACTCATTCACTCTCTGAGCAGTTCGTGGAGCGTTCCATGCTCCTGGCACTGTGTTGGCACTGGACTGGGAATGTCCTTGAATAAAGCACTAGAGCTGCCTTAGACCGGGGCAGGGAGAGGTACAGCCAGCAGAGGAGTAAGGCCAGCTGGTCAAAGGCCTTAGCCTTGGGGATGTGATGGGCAGAGGTGGAGGGAGGACATTCTCAACGACCTCCACATGATCTGAGCTAGGAGTGGGGCTGGACAGGCAAGAGGGGGGTGAGACAAGCAGCTACAGAGGGCTCTGATGTCAGCGGGGGCATTAGGCCACTGCCCCACCTGTGAAGAAGAGCGGGGCAGGGACTGAGCTGGGCTGTGGCTTCAGTGTGGAGGGAGGGGAAGCAGGGAGACCAGAGTCTGCCAGGAGGGAGGACTGAGGGATGAAAGGAGGGACATTTCTGGAGTGCAATCAGAAGGTGACAGGCGCTGGCACACTGAGGGGGTGAGGGCAGGGCAGCAGCCTGGACCACAGAGTGGGAGAACGGTGGAGAAACCGCTGATGACAGCTAGGACCTCTCTGAGGATCTGGGTCCCTGAATGTGCCCTTCCGTGGGGAGCACCTGAGAGTGTGGCCCACCCTCACCCTACAGTGACCTGAACCAGCCTCCCCACTGGGGAACCAGAAACTCTCTGTGGAGGGAGTGAGCAAACCAATGATTAACTCTTCAAAGGACTCATGAGACTAGACTCTGCCTTGGAGCGCTGCCCTCTCCTATCGTAGGGTTTCTTGCCTGCTCCGAGCAGAGGTAGAAGTTAGGAGCTAGCCCTGAAAGCTGGTAGGCTTGTCAAAGGGCAAGGAAGAGTGTGTCCTGTGAGGAGACGCGGGCGGTGCGGGGCCTCGTGCGGGAGGGCCCTGAATGCCCAGCTCTGGGCTGGAGCTCGGGGCCAGTCCCTGCCCCGCTCAGAAGGGGGCCTGATGCCATTTCTTATTTCTCTGTCCCTGCCCCACCCAGGAACTGCATCGGGAAACAATTTGCCATGAATGAGCTGAAGGTGGCCGTGGCGCTGACCCTGCTCCGCTTTGAGCTGCTGCCTGATCCCACCAGGGTCCCCGTCCCCATAACACGAATTGTGTTGAAGCCCGAGAATGGGATCCACCTGCATCTCAGGAAGCTCCCCAAGCCTTATGGGGTCCAGGACGGGCTCTGAGGGCCTCCATCTGCCATCCTGCTGTCTTGCTGTCCTGACCCCTGCTCCTGGCCCCTGGCTCTCTGCCCACATCCTGCTTTCTAGCTGCCACCTGCCATTCTTCCTACAGCTGTCCTGCCTCCTGGCCCCTCATCTGTGTGCCCATGGCTCTGTCACCGACTCCAGGCTCACTACCTGTTTGTCCACCTGTCTCCTGCCCACCTGCATCACCGCATATCCACCTGCCTTCTGATCTCCTGCCTGCCCTCCCGCCCGTCTGCCCCATGCCTGTGCTTTCCCTTTCGGCCCGCTTGTCTTCCCGGTATGAGTTTCCTATCACTGCTATAATAAACTAGCACAATCTTACTGACTTTAAATAATAGAACTTTATCATTTATGCTTCCGGAAGTCACAAGTATGAAAAGGTTTTGGCTGGGACACAATGAAGGTATTGGCAGAGCCACACTACCCCTAGGACTCTACGGGACACTTTCCTTCTCTGCTCTTTTCATTATCTGGTGTTGCTATCTTTGGCTTCTGGACCCTTCTACCAGACTCAAATCCAGCAGCATCCACAAATCTCCCTGCTTCTGTCTTCACACAGCTTCTCTTTTCTAAGGACCATCGTGGTGACATCAGACACACTCAGATACTACTGGACATATTCACAGTTTCCATGGATCAGGACACGTGCATCTGGGGGAGCCATTATTCAATCTCACACCATCCCTGTTTGATTGTCACCCAATCTGTCCATCTAAATCTCCCCTCTATGGTGCCTGTCTACCTGATTGTCATTCACACAACCCCTGTGTCTTCCCTCCTTCCTGAAATAAAGTGCACAAGGTGGCAGGCACATTGTGTCTGCCTCCCCTTGGAGGAGATGGAGACAGAAGCAGGGGCACAGAAGAGACAAGTCCCTCCTGAGGAAGGAGACAGGAGGGGATATCTGCCTTCGGGTGCCAGGACCCCGATGGTACCTGACGAGGCTCACCTCCTTCCACACAGCCTCATGCCATGTGATCCCTGATGCCACATACCCCACTCAGCTCCCGAGGCTCCCATGGTAGCTGAGTTTAGACGAAGGGCTTTCCTCTGGGAGCTCAGAGAGAGAAGCTTGCACCTGGCGTGGAAGAGACAAGACCTCCATTTTATTCAGAAGTTAGCTTTTCTCACAATAGACTTTTCAGAGCAGGGCTGACCTGAGAATGTATCTTAGTTCACTTTGTATTGTTGTAACAGAATACCTGAGGGTGAGTAATTTATAAAGCAGGAGTTTATTTGGCTCACAGTTCTGATGGCTGGAAAGTCCAAGTTTTGGCAGCTGCGTCTGGTCAGGACCTCATGAAGCTTCCACTCATAACAGAAAGCAGAAGAAGATTGAGCGTGTGCAGAGATCACATGGGCAGAAAGGAAACGAGAGATGAGGAAGCCAGACTTTTCTAAAATCCCCCTCCCTTGGGAACCAATCCATTCTACCTAGAGGAAGAACTCATTTGCCCCTGGTGGGAGAGATTAAGCTATTTATGAGGGATCCAGTCAATGACCCAAACATCTCCCACTAGGCCGTACCTCCCAACATTGCCACATTGGGGATCGAATTTCAAAATGAATTTGAGCAGGAAAAAACCACATCCCAACCACAGCAGGGCAGTCTTGAGCTAAGCCAGAAAGCCTTACAGGCCTGGTCTAGCACGAGGGCCTTGGGGACACTGCTCTTCACAGTCCCAGTGAGACATGAGAAGCAGGCCACATCACCATGCACATGCCATGGGGCCTCACACATGGGGCCTGCAGGCTCCTCAGGAGGCTCATGCAGTGGACAGCTGTCCAGCACAGGCTAGAGGAGCTCACGTGGGCAGATGGGTGTGCCCAGCAGCAGAGGGTGTCAGACCCCAAGCACCTCCTCCCCCAGGACAGCGTCTTGGTGGTCCCCTGCCTCTCTGGCTAGCCACATGAGGGAGCAGGGGCATTGTCCATGCTGCCCACACTTGGTGACTGCCTGGTGCTTCTGCACCTGCCCCTGGACCCTGTTCTAGCACCCAGCCTGTGTCGACTACCCCTGCCTCCCTGGGCTGGTGTCCCTCCTTCCACGAGCCTCTCTCAGCCAAGACCCATCTTCTTCCGCTGGATATGAGCACAGGTGTCTGGCTGACCTCTCCCTCCTGCCTAGCCCAGGGTCCTGGGTGCCACGGATAGGACTCCCGGGAGGCCCTCTGCCAGAGGTGTGATGACTCGCTCTGCTTCCCTGAAGGACTCTCTCCCAGGATATCCCTCTCAGTCCCCTGGCCTCCCAGGTCACTGGGCTAGTTTATCCTGCTCTGTGAAGGGGCAGCAAAGGGGCAGGTGGCCACTCGGTGCTTGGCCGGGGCAGAAGCTTGAGGCAGGAGAATGAGCTGGGCAGTCCGGAATACCGTGGTCGGCAATACCCCCAGCATGACGCAGCGCAGGAAGGCTGGGTCCTCCACACGGGACACCGGGGTTCACAATTCTGTGCAGCCAGCAGGGAACAGTGCTGTAACCAAAGGTCGCAGGGTCGTGGAGGAGTGGTCAAAGAGTGACCCACTTGCTCCAGGCAATGGGTAAGATCCAGGCTGAGTGCCCACTATGCGCACATCCCCGTGACACCCACTCCGAGACTCTCACGTACAGCCACATCTGTGTGCCTAGGGCACACTTCACACTCTGCCACACACATGTGCACACGTGCCCAGGATCCTTGCAGCAGCAGAGTGTGTTTGGAGAGCCAGAAGGATGACGTGGAATCCATCTTTGGTGCCCGACCGTCCCCAGTCCCCATCCTCCCCTCCCACAGGGACCTGCCTGCCCCTTCTCACGCCAGAACACTCAGCTCCATTTCTCAACAACACACACCCTCAGAGAGCCTCACTACTAATGACAGATTCTTGGTCAAAAGAGCCCAGAGTCGGAGGCCTCAGCTCAAGTTCCTCCCCGATGAGTGTGTTGTAGGTTCCTCCCTTCATACTGAAGTGGGAGAATAGCCTCCGCACCCCAGGCCTCCGGGGCCTCCCCAAGATCCACTCAAGTAGGTGCGTTTTAGGCTCAGGTGCCACCCACTGGCACGAGGAGGTCATGGCCACTGGGCTCAGCTCCCAGGTGATGGCTGTTGAAAACTTATGTTTACTGGTGCAGAGAACAGTCTGCCCAGGTGCCAGGACAGAAGAGGAAGTTGGCATAAGGTGCAGGGCAGGGCAGGGCAGACAGCTGGGAGGCACACCCAGGCTGGGACCTCTGCCTCCAAGCCCCAGGTGGGCAACAAGGTGTGGGTCTTGGCAGGGCTTTGCAGGAGGGTTCAGGTGGCCTGTGGCAGACCTGGGCCTTCTCCCAAGAGGGGAAGCACCAGCGGCAAGGGCGGACTTATCTTCAGATGGCACATCCCCAGGGCACCACTGAGACATCACCACATTCCAGGACTGAAATTCCTCTTTCTTGACCCCGACCCTGTCCAGTCTCCACCGCCCTTGCTTCCATACTGTCTAGTTCCTGGATTGGAGCCCACTAGTGACTCTGAACCCAGAGGCATGTGCCCCCAGCCCTCAGGCAGCTGCTGCACGGAGTGTCAGGGAAAGACCTCTGAGTCCTCACGTGGCCCCCGGCCCAAGGCCCTCCCCAGAAGTCCTTTGTACCTTCACTCCTCAGCCATGCCTCAAGGCCTGATTCAAGCTGATTCAAGGGGCCTTCCTTACTTCCAGTAACGCCTGGAATTCTCCCTGCAGTGCCACTCTGCCATCTTCCCCAGCCAAACCCCAAATGCCAGACCATAGTGTGACTGGGAGACACAGACGCTGACAATGACAGAAGTGCCAGAGAGACCCATCTCAGGAGGTGAAGAGACACCAGTGACACCATATTCCATATTCTTTGACTTCATTGGTGGCTGTAAGGGAGTTTGATTTAGGATTACTCATCATTTTGTGAAGTCTTGGTTTTAGGCAACTTTTCCTTATGTGTGTTACATCACACACACACACACACACACACAAACACACACACAGAGTGACAGAAGCTCCTCTCAGTGAAGAGGCAGTCCCCAAGCCATTCTTCTATCATGTAGCACCTGGTCATAACCATGCCTCCCCAGGCAAAGCTTCCATTGCATTCACTGCGTCACTAAGGCTAGAATGTCAGTTTGCTACATTTTCGAGAGTGTACCGATTACACGAACTAAATGAAGTTTATTGAACCAAGTGGGTGCTCACCAAATGTTTGTTAAGTGAAGGAATGAGCTCTGGAATACATGTATAATAAACAGAACCACACGTTTACATGGCACTGTCCTGCAGGTGACTGTCATGGCAGTGCCTACTCCCATTCTAAACTGCGAGCCTCCCAAAGGGAGGATGCCACAACTCCACATCCAGCTGGGGAGGGTGGTGGTGCCCAGGGAGAGGCCACAGCCTGGGCTGTCTGGGGCCCTACTCTCGCCAGAGCTACTTCCCAGGGCCAGGGCTCAGCGACTTCAGGCGGAGGTGGATACCATTCTTGGAGTGCAGAGTCAGATGGAGTGCCTTGATGGGTAGCCGCGAAGGGTCCAGAGAGAACTCGAAGCGGAGCAAGCAGAGGGCCGTGACCACCTTCATCTCATTCATGGCAAACTGCTGCCCGATGCAGTTCCTGTGGTGAGCAGCACAAAGAGGCATCGGGCGTGGGGTGCCCAGAGTGATGACACCCAGGCTCTTAGTGGCCAACAACAATCACTGACTTGGCGGACGAATAACTGGCTGATAGAGTGATTGAGTCACGCTTAAGAAACAGACCTTGGGAGCATGGTGAGGGGCCCAGACTGAATAGATTCACACTGGGGGTTCTGGCTTGAGGGTCTCTCCTGCAATGACTCACCCGTCACACCCCTTCCCAGGGACAGGAATACGATGATGGTGAGAAGGTCCTTGGAGGCTACCCGGCATTAGGACCACCACAAGCCCAGCTTGGGTCCCGCTTACACAGAGTACCCCTCAGTCATGCCTCCCCATGACGTCCTGAGGGCCTGGGGACGCTGGGCCTCTCCCTACCTGGGCCCCGCGGAGAAGGGCATGAAGGCGAAGGGGTGGCGTCCAGACACATTCTCAGGGGAAAAGCGCAGGGGGTCAAAGACCTGAGGGGACAGGCCTTGCTTAAATACCCACCACGTTCTGCCAGAGGGTGACCCTCACAGCCCCCTACCCTGTCTGAGCTCCGGACTCAGGGAAGGGTACCTCAGGGTCGGGCCACACCGCGCTGTTCCTATGGAGGGCATAGATGTGCAGAGAGATCAGGCTGCCTGTGGGCAGAGCAGAGGCCTGTTGACCTGGTGGTCCTGACAGCCAGGCCAATCACCACATGAGACCAGAATCCCTCAGCGTCCCACTAACGGGGGCACTGGCCCCTGCCTGACCACTGCCAGTGATGGAGAACTCATGACCGTACTCGACTCATCGAAAGGACTTTTGGTCGTCATCACACCAGTTCCTGTAACCCCAGCACTGGAAACAGCACCTGACACAGACATTTGTGGACTGGGGAAAAAGGAGGAATGAACTCACTCCATCGTGAGGTAGGACAGGAAGGGACCATTCTGCTCTCAGTTAACTGACTCTTAGGAAGTTACTATTGATAACGTGATGCTATCAATAGTAATAGCTATCATTCACGCCAGGTACAGGGTTAACACTCTTTACAAAGCCACCACATACGGTTGTGCGGGCTGCACACTGCACAGCATCACAGTCTGTGTGAATGATGCTCTCTGACGCTGTTCAGGGCACAACCTGCATGGTGGCATGTGACAGCAGTGACGAACATTGTCTCTTGTTGCTTTAATCTTGACGACAACTTTAAAAGGTAGGTGCTCTTCTCACCACCATTTTACAGAAGGGGAAATGGAGGCTTAGAAGTAGAGGAATGTACCAATATGTGCGCAGCCAGGATTTGGACCCTGGACTCTCTGAACACAAAGCCTGAGCTCTTTCCCATCAGTGCAAAGATTTGGCTAACGGCACAGAGGGTGTGAGAGGAGCATCCAGAGGACTCCAGTCCCACCCCCAAATCCACCCCATCCCACCTGCGGGTAGAGATCGGCCGTCCACAAAGGTGACAGGCTTGCTGAGCTGGCGGTACACCTGGGGCACTGGTGGGTAGAGGCGGAAGCTCTCCTTGATACACATAGTCAGATAAGTCATCTTGCTCAGATCATCCCTGCCGGAAACACAACCAGAACATTCTGGGAATGGGGAGCAACAGGGTCCTGGGACAAGGCACCCCAGCCTCACCTTTCCCCTCTCCACCACCACACACTCTGAGTCAGAGGGCACAAGGGCTCCAAGTGTCCAGACCAGACATGGGGTGGCCACTCAGACCCAAGGGGTCTCGTTCCACTTCCGTCCATCCCCTTCCCATCTTCACTGCTAGGAGGGGAAGGCAAAGAACCCCAGAGATGTGTGTGCACCCAGCCATCAAAGGCAAGGTCACTCCTGTGTCTCTCAGGGCTGCATGGAAGCCCATAAGGAACAGTTCTCTAGGCTCTGCTCGGTGTCCCCCAGGGAGCTGGAATGAGAAAGAACAGGAGCTGATACACGTTGGTTGAATGAACCAACCAATGTTCATGCATTGTTCGATGTGTGAACAATGACAAGCTCAACTAAAATGTGTGTGTGTGTACGCACGCGTGTCTCTTCCTTTTGGCCACCAGGAAGTTCAGACACAAATGCGAGGTCCAGCTATCACTACTGCATGATATTTTATTACAGAGCCCCAGACTTCAGGTCCTTTTTCCCCTTGGGCCTGTTTTCTCATTTCTATTCTACTATTTTATTAAATAAGTGCCTCTAAGTTGATTCAAGTGCTAGATGGAATAAAGCGAAGACAAAATACAAATTTGAAATACCTGCGTCAGGCTGTGTTTACATCATTGCCCAGCCTGGAATGCCCAGCTCTCTCTTTTTGCCTGAATTTTAACCCTCCGTGGAAAGCCAATTCAGGCCCCATCCCTGCCTCTGCCCTCAACATTCAGGCCACTCAATCCTCTAATTTTCTCTAGATTTGGGGTTATGTGAGTTTGTCTCTCTAAAATCTTCCCAGGGACAGCGGACATCAGGGCTCCAAGGTGGCATCAG
>CAUYSK010088662.1:0-60245 GCA_963575035.1 Avahi laniger | reverse complement strand
TCTCCATGTCTGTAACCCTAGTACTTTGGGAGGCCAAGGTGGGAGGATCGCTTGGGGCCAGGAGTTCAAGACCAACCTGAGCAAGAGTGAGATTCCATCTCTATAAAAATTAGAAAAATTAGCCAGGCATAGTGGCATGTGTCTATAGTCTCAGGTACTCGAGACTTGAGCCCAGGAGTCTGAGGTTGCAGTGAGCTATGATGATGCCACTGCACTCTAGTCTGGGCGACAGAATGAGACTGTATCTCAAAAAAAAAAAAAAGTAACACCAGATACTGGTATTACTGAATAGAATTCTACATTGTCTGAATCAACAGTGAAGAGTGGAAAGAAAGCAGTCTTTCTAAATCAACAACAGCATTTTGTACAATTTTCTTATTATTAGTTTTCAAGATACTAGTAGTCACTTCCATTTTCTAATGGTCTCTCCATTTAGCATTATTCATTCATTTTTTCATGGTACTTTTATCATGCCCAAACTATTCTAAATTTGGGTGACACTGAAAAAATTGCGAAGTTATAACCATGAGAAAAAAAGGGGAAGGAGAATAAGAGCATTTAATAATCACCATTTTAATTAGCATGAAAAACATTAATGCTTCAAAAAAAGAAAAACCCATCAGGGGAAAAATGATGTTAATGAGCACTGTTATCTATATATATTACTGACCTTGTTCTAAGTCTCTCAGATTCTAGGGGTATGCTGCTCAGAAAAGTCTGACGAATCAGTTCTTGATTTTTCAATTGCATTTTAACTCAAATGCACTTCAACTTTCAAGCAGAAATAACAAAGGGCCCTAGTTAACAATAAACTGCAAGAAACCTAAAGTCATCTCAATTGTAGTCCTGTATTTAGTTATATAGCATTAATAAAAATGTTCACCATAAAAACACCATTATTTGTCTTAGAAAAGCATATAACAATAATTAACTTAAAGACCACATTACTATAATTTATTAATTCTTTATTTTGCCAAAACGCTCACCTGGTACAAAAAATTCTGTTGGTATAAACCAGTGAAATTCCAAATGAAATCCCAAGCGAACAGCCTTCAAGGTGACAAGGAAAATCAAATAGAGAACGGATACTGTGCCTGTGAGAAAAAATTCAGAACCCATTTATTATCTTTGTGCATTTTATAGACTATTTCAAAATCAAGCTTTGATTCCACATTCTCAGCAAAGTGTGGAAAATTATTATCCACCATTGATTATCCCCACTAAAACCCCAACTAGGATCTAAATAATAGAAACAAGCTATGTGAGTTGCCAGAATGCAAAACAAAACAAAAAACTATGTAATAGGCCTAAGAGGAACTAGATGAAGGTACCTGATACACTGCTAAATGCAAAACTGCTTTATTTACTTATGAGATGAGTTTAATGGAAGAACACAAGCAGAGAGTCCATTACAAAATTTTAAGGTTACATAGGGAGAAAAAAACCCATGAAAGTGACTTTTATTCTTTGTATCAGAAGTGTTAGAGACAGTCAATAGGCTGGAAGTCTGTCACAGTATTTAATGTGAGATGATAAGAAAGTAAAGAAAGGCTAGGCACCGTGGCTCATGCCTGTAATCCCAGCACTTTGGGGGGCCAAGGTGGGATTATGGCTTGAGGCCAGGAATTTAAAATCAGCCTGAGCAACACAGTGAGATCCTGTCTCGAAAAAAAAGAAAGAAAGAAAAAATGAAAGAAAGTAGTGAATGTGCATCTTAAGCATCCTAAGCATATTTGAGAAAGGTGATAAACCAAATAATCCAGGAACAATCTAATATACAGACGAGGTTTTAATTGGGTAGTACTACTTGCTAGATGGAAAGATTCCAGATTCCATTTTCAGGTATGTGGGCCCACAGGATAAAGTGGGCATTCAGAATTTTTTAGTAGTGTAGAAGGTAGAGGATTATTCCTCTTTAAGGAATTAAGTCCAGTCATTACGGAGTAGAGTCAGGAAACCCAGGAAGTTCATTGGATGCTAATTCCTCTAAAGAAGCTGTGGTTTTAAAAGAAAGGAAAAGTACCAAGGAAAAGGATGAAAGCAGAATATCCTTAAGGAGTTGGAGAATAATCAACCTGGTTGGAAGTCTGGTGATTGTTTTGTCCAACCAAGCAAATCCTTCAATAAAGCTTGTATTCTTTTAAAAGATTCATTCCATAGAGAAGTTGGCAAGCATATCAGGAAACCACAAATGAGCTATATAAACTCTACTGTGGGTTTGTAGATTAGCTAATTCAGAAAGGATGAAAACAAGAGGCTGAAGCTTATATAACCACAACTCTTCAGTTTCTGTGTGTTTATGGCCGCTTATCGTGAATTCTGTTGTGAGGCAGAGAGGCATAGAAAAATACCTTTACTTTGTCCTTGGTCTTCTGGAAACCCAAAAGCCTCCTCTGAGGGGTAATTTAATTATTTTGTACTTTAGGCTGCCTACCAGGAGATCGGATCAAGGAGGAGGTAAAATTCTATGGTCTATCTGGAAGTTTCAATTCCTTATGAATGATATCCTTCATACTAGAGCTGAGCTTTCACTGGTGGTTCCTTTTGTCATCTTTTTTTTTTTTTTTTGAGACAGAGTCTCACTCTGTTGCCTAGGCTAGAGTGCCATGTCATCAGCCTATCTCATAGCAACCTCAAACTCCTGGGCTCAAGTGATCCTCCTGCCTCAGCCACACGAGTAGGTGGGACTACAGGCATTCACCACCATGTCCGGCTAATTTTTTTACATATGTATATATTTTTAGTTGTCTGATTAATTTCTTTCTATTTTTAGTAAAGACGGGGTCTCGCTTTTGCTCAGGCTGGTCTCGAACTCCTGAGCTCAAAGGATTTGCCTGCCTCAGCCTCCCAGAGAGCTAGGATTAGAGGCGTGAGCCACCACGCCCGGCCCTTTTGTCATCTTAAATAGGGTCAAAACATCCCGTTAGTGATTTCTGAAAAACAGAGCTCACAGAAAGAGTCTGTTCCTTTAAGAAGGCAATAGTGTTCTAAAAAAGCAATGAGGAAGAGAGCAAAAGCAGAATAAACCCAAGAAGCCTGCGCTGGAGAATGATCACCCAGGTTCAAAGTCAGATGATAATTCTGTCTCATACTCTTAAATAGAGACTATAGGAAAAATATTCTATAACCTCCCTTAGTAAGGTCTAATGTTAGCAATCATTAGAATTGAGAATTCCTATAATAGCCAATTTGGATCTCTCCTCCTGAAATTTTAGTTTATTTCCTCTAGTTGTATCCACAGAGGAAATGAGGAAGAATTGTTCAGTAAAGTTAGAATGGAAAACCAAACAACTCATGTCTCAAAAACCAAAACGAAAAGGGACTTGAAATGGTCATCTACATTTTTCTCCATGCCAAACTCCATAAAAAACAAAAACCAGCGGATCATATGAATGAACAATGAAACATAGATGAACAGGCCTGGAAGGTAATCCTCTCCCCAGTCAGACCGTATTTCCACAGAATTTACCACGTGATCTACTACACAAAGGCTCTGTAACTCAGTGCCACAGCTTACCTAGGATATTAAACTTTGAAAAAAATGAAGGAGATTTGAAATTGAGCAGTGGCAAGAGGAGTCCTACAAGGTAAAAGGGCACTGTCTTGGACTTATTCCACCACTTCTCAAACAGTTGGATTTCCGTGTCATTGGCGTAGAAAATCATAGAGCTATTGTCATGCTGGCCACCACTCCCGGCACTTGGACAAATCACTGCAATAGGAAAGCACCAGATTAGAGAAGACCGCAAAATACAGAAAATGACTGCCCCCAGAGACTGACGCTTGCTCTACCAATCTCAGCTTTACCATGAGCACTAAGTGTCTTTCTGGAGAAAACAAAGGGTTATATATAGGTATATTAGGAATCTTTCACCTAAAAATAAATAATTAAAGGTGAGAGAATCTTTACAAATTTTGAGGTATCATCTTTAAACTCTACAGGAAGCTATAAAAATATCCCACCAAACATCCCTTGGTTCCATTGCCAGAGAGAAAATATTGGGCAGGATGGCATTTGGTCTTATTTATACAATAATATAAGAAATATCATTCAGAGCAACTGCTTATTACACTAATAACCCACTCAAAGGCCAAAGAGCAGGTTTCTTTTAACAAGAAACAAAATCTATGGGTTTAGAATAAAAAGCAGACATCACTGAAACAGCTGCCATGGTATCATAATTATTGATGAAAGCTTAAGAATCTTAAATTTCAACAATCCAAAATAATTCTGGAAGTTTATCACATTCAATAGAAGCCTAAGAATCCAGATGATACCCAAAAAACAGGGATGTCAGCAAAATGCATTTTTCTTAAATATTGATCTACAAGTGGCAATTTCTTCTGTTATCAGATAGAATACAAACCATTCTCACTGTTTCTAATTTTACAATACAGCTTTTGCTAATAATCAGCTCTCCGTAAAGAACTCTTAATGATGGTAAAAAATATATTAAGCAACCATCATCTTCATCACTTGTCAAAGAGAAAGGATATTCGTTGACAGTTCTATTTTTAATTTTATTCTCAATCCATTATTTGGCATTCCACAAACCCAAACATTTAATTTTCCTTCTCCTTTCTTAGTCAGTATTTTAACATGTACCTTTTTTTCTTTGCTATGGACATAAATTTTCTCATGCTAACAGGCTATGAAAGTAAATTGCACGATAAATCCCAACTCTGCCACTTAATAGTTAGTTGTCTTTGGGCAAATCAACTTCTCTGTGCCTTGGTTTCTTCATCTAGAAAATGGAGTTAACAGTATCTAACTAACGTTGCTATAAAACACTTAGTACAATGCCTATGCACAATAAGTATTCAATAAATGTTAGTTGTAATTTTTTACAATAATTGAAATGGATTGTTTCACATCTACTTACCACGCTGTTCAAAATAAACATTATCAGAGAAATCAAGAAGTGCTGGCTATGCAAAGTAAACTGACTTTGTTGATGGTACTCTCCAAATCATCTAAATGCAATTGTGATATTTATGACCTTAATGATAAACTGACTTCCTATTGGAGGAGAAATCCTATTAGATATTAGTAAACTAGTTCCATCAATTAATGTCAGAATAGCTAAAGTAAAATAATTTTCTCTTTTAAGACAAGGATGTTATCTGGTCCTTTAAAAATTCTGAGGTAAAGGACAGGATGCAAGAGATTTTAGCACAATAATTCAAAGGTGTATGTGTGTATCTACAGAAATAAAAGCTGGTATTTCACTCATTTTCTAGTGTTAACAAAAGACAGGTTTAATTAAGGGGCAAAGTAAGACACTGAATAGCAAACATTGGAATGTATACTTCATGACAGGAGGGACTTTTGTCTGTTCATTATTACAGCCCGAAAGCCTAGAATAGTTCCTGACACATAATAGGCTTAATAAATGTGTTAAATGAATTGTCCTCTTAGTGATCAATGTATACCTCTATCAATATCACATCAATTTAGTATCTCTGCAACCTAAATACATAAAAGCTTTAGGTCATGTTCAAGGTTAACAGTATATTGTTAACAAGGTTACATTAGGTTTTATATTCACTTTCCCTATGACTGCCATATTAGATTAAATGCATCAGCCACAAGGGTTTATTTTTAACAAATAAATTGAAGGATATTTTTCTAAGAAATTAGATTTTTCTTAGAGGCAAAGCTTCAATTTATTTTTCCATATTTACTTACTAACCTCTGTTTATTATTAGGAAATTAATTATTTTGTAGGTTGCAAATTTGTGTAGCCTACATATTAGTAACTAAAACAATAAATTTCTAAAACTAAGTTAACAAACTGAGAACTTCTAGACATCTAATATAATTAGCAGTGATACAGGTCCTTCAGGATATTCACTGATTATTCACAGGCACTTATGGATACTATAGTTAAAATTGTGAGTTGTATAATATGAATTAAATGTTGCGTACCTCAGATTAACACAACCATTTTTGGAGTTTTCTAACACACTGATTACCAACAATTTGGTAGCAGCTCAGTAAACACAGTAATTTCATGTTATTCATTTACCTAAAATAAGGTTATAGGTTCTAACTTAAATCCTTTTTGGAGCAAAGTGGGGAATAAGGAAACAAATGAAATTCCAAACTACTTACCAGGGTTGCTATTATTGGTACTCAGCACAGTGTCTGTGTCATTAATGTGATGAATAAAATCTAAAAATTAAGGAAAAAATACAGTTTAACACTGTATGAAAGATTATAAATCTATCATCCTCTAAGGTCTTTTATTTATAAAAATCTTTTTTTTTTTTTGAGATAGTGTTTCACCATGATCATAGCTCACTACACCCTGGAATTTCTGAGCTCAAGCAATCCTCTTGCCTCAGTTTCTCCCAAGCAGCTTGGACTATAGGTATGTGCTACCATGCCAAGTTTTTTTTTTTTTTTTAAACTTTCTATAGAGACAAGCATCTCACTATGTTGCCTGGGCTGGTCTTGAACTCTTGGCCACAAGAGATCCTCTTATCTCAGACTCTCAAAGTCCCAAAGTGCTTGGATTACAGGCTTAAGTCACTGTGCCTGGCCTATAAAAATCTTTTAATATCTACTGTGTAATAAACTAGTACGCTGCACCAAAACTACTTCATTGATAACATAGCTTCATTTGCCACAGTTTTATTCACTTATAGGAATGATAATGTCACTGGCTTCACAGTCCCACTGTGGAAAATTTTTATATGATTCAATATTTAAAAAAATTATACTCATAATACTGAATTAATGGTAGTTTAAAGCCCTGGAATAAAGATAATATGTACAATTTTTTCCCTACACTCATACTAATTTACATAAGTATAGTTACATCTTACATAAAGTTCTAACATGTGCAAAAAGGGGAAACCAACATTTATACACAGCTAAACTTACCTGGAAAACCACTGAAAATTTTTTACAAAGTATAGTACATATATTCATAGATCCAACCAAGGCTGTACAGGAACTGTTATGCTCAGTAGCAAAGTAAAAAGCATATGTAGATACCTGAACACTCATATCATTCTACAGTTAATGAAAGAATAAGAATGTGTTTACTTGCTAGCTTGAGGAGGTTTACTTTATTCTGTTTGTTATTAACCTTTTATAACCTTAGTAAGCATCAATAAAAGTATTTGTTGTTATGAAACTTATATGAGATGGTAAAAGGTACTGGGTTATGTTTTTGGTCACAAAAGTAAGTTCTAAGGTTTTACGGTCATAAAAGTTAGTTAAATATGTGAATTATTCATCATCACTGTATGTTTCTCAGGATAGAATACAAGAAGCAATATAGTGCTCTGGGTTTTTATAATACCTCCAAGGGTTACTTGTGATTAAAGATAGAAAGTTATGAATCTTTTTGTAATTTCTTGATGCCAAAGATGCATATAAGGCTAGTAAAACCTTGATACAAAGTGTACTGGGTTGGATAGCATCTCCCCCCAAATTTATTTGGAAATAGGGTTTTTGCAGATATAATCAAATTAAGATGAGCTCATATTGGATTACAGTGGGCCCTAAAGCCAATGACTGGTTTCTTCATAGAAAAGGGAAATTTGGGCACATACACACAGAAGGAAGACAGCCTTGTGAAGACAGAGGGAGAAATTGGAGTGATGCAGCTACTTGCCAAGGTATGCCAAGGATTATCAGCAACCAACAAAGGCTAGGAAGAGGAAAGGAAGGATTCTTGCCTAGAGTCTTCAGAGGAGCAGGACTCTGCTAACACCTTGATTTTGGACTTTTAGCCTCCATAATTATGTAAGAATAAATTTCTGTTGTTTTAAGCCACCATTTTATGGTAATTTGTTACTGCAGTCATAGAAACTAACACACCAATGCTCAAGGACAGTATTAGAAAGAAAAATCACAGGCCAATATCTCTTATGAAAAGAAGCAAAAGTTCTAAATAAAATATTATTAGCTCCTGCCCCTCCAAAAAAATCAAACTCAATCCAGCAGTAGGAATTAAAAATGTGTCTGTGAAGACTAATGAGTTTACTGCAGAATATAACAAGAGTTTAAGGGTTACCAAATGTATTCATTTAATTCATCATATTGATAATTTAAAGAAGAAATTACTATTATTTTTTTTTTTTGAGATAGAGTCTCACTCTGTTGTGGGAGCTAGAGTGTAGAGGCCCCGATCATAGCGCACTGTAGTCTCAAACTCCTGGGCTCAAGTGGTCCTCCTGCCTCAGCCTCATGAGTAGCTGGGACTAAAGATGTGTGCCATCATGCCCAGCTAATTTTTAAAAAAATTTTTTGTAGAGACAGAGTCTTGATATGTTGCCCAGGCCAGTCTTGAACTCCTGGCCTCAAGTAATCCTCCCGCCTTGGCCTCCCAAAGTGCTGGGATTACAGGCATGAGCCACCACACTCAGCCTAAAGGAGAAAGTTTAATCAAGATAAATCTCTTGATTATGTCTTGATAATCTCAAAAGATGAAATTACTTGATAAAATTCAACCACATTAATAAAAATTCTTAAGAAAACGACAGGCAGCAATGTCCTTAAATTACTAAAGGGGGCCAGGCACAGTGGCTCACATCTGTAATCCTAGCACTTTGGGAGGCTGAGGCGGGAAGATCGCTTGAGTCCAGGAGTTTGGGGTTGCAGTGAGCTATGATGATGGCACTGCACTCTAGCCCAGGAGACAAAGACCCTGTCTCGAAAAAACAAAACAAAAAAACCCAAAAAACAACACTTGAGTCTTACTTCTAATCTTCAATCCTAATGTGTTGAAAATAAGAGAATGAAATTTGTTTCCCCTATAGTCTACACATGAAACTCTTTAGCAAGAAACACCAATGACCTTCATAAACTTTTCTGTTATACTAAAATTTTGTGGTAAAGATTGAAACAATACTTAACAAATCTGCTAGGTTATGGAAATATTTTACATTGATATTTTGAAGGAATATTATGTGTGTAAATGAACATTATACACACATTATATTTGAGATCACATCCATAGAAAACCAACTGAATAAAATACATTTTCCAAAATTACATATATTATTTTTTACTTTAGTTATCCCAAGTTATAGAATTTGAGGCTGGAAATAAAAAATTACAGTAGTAATTGTATTTGAAAAGAACTATGTTAAAGCATATGATATGGATACTTACTAAAAATAAACTTTCCAGTATTGAAAAGAAAATTAGACATAAGCACCCAATAAACTATCATTGCTCCAATGAGAGACACCAAGGAGAAAAGGAGACTTGACCACTGCCCAAAGGAGCCAAAATAATATCTGCAGACATCTGGATATTCCCACGTAGTTGTATCCAATGAAGCTAGATAAAAATAAAAGAAAAAAAAAGAATAAAACTAGATGTCAATCATATATTCCATATGTATGATTTGTTTTCCAAATTAACTCAAAATACTTAGCAAAAGACTATGGGCATTCACCAGCTGATATTAGAACACATTATGCAATAATAGCAATTAAAACATTATAGAAAAAAACACATAAAAAAGAAATGTAGATCAATGAAATAGTACAGAAAATCTGAGAAACAGATTATAACATCGTAACATTTTATAATTAATAAAAACAAGGGATAAACCAAGGCTAGACAAACCCATCAGTAAGGGACAGAAAACATTACTTAATACTTGACATCTGTGAGTTATTCTTATGAAGAAAGTAGCACCAAAGTGAATGCATTCTGTAAGTAACTCCCAGCCTCTTTGAATTTCAAAGGCAGCCACTAATGAATGCATTAGCAGATCAGTTCAGCTGAAAACTGTGATTTAGAGAAGTAAATCTTTAGGTGCAAAGTAGACAGCTAACACATATGTGAAATATACACATCAGTAATCTGCTTCAAAGGGGAAATGCTTATTAATACCCACAATCTATTTTTACTGTGTCAAATTCTTACATATCATAGTCCGTGATTTCACTACCCTGTAGCAGCAATAAAGTGTTAAAAGGCCCATCAGTATGATGACGCACATTCCAGTAGTAAATCCAGCCTGTTTAAAAATAAAAATACAGAACAACGTATATCATCACATAAGCATAAATTCATATGC
Source organism: Avahi laniger (assembly GCA_963575035.1). Classification (NCBI taxonomy): domain Eukaryota; kingdom Metazoa; phylum Chordata; class Mammalia; order Primates; family Indriidae; genus Avahi; species Avahi laniger. Next base: position 50,196 of record CAUYSK010088662.1, on the reverse strand, counting down.
AACCATGTTACCCTAAATAGTTATGATAAAAACCTGACAATTCATGAAAAACTAAATATAATTCATCAATTTTCTTTAATGAATTTTATATAGATTTATTAAAACCTCTATTACAAAAATTACACTATAAAGAGAAAAAAATTTAGGTAAAAAGTATATTGAAAAATTATATTACCTGTTTTATGCCCCAGGGAATACTTAGTATAGATGTTCCCATCATGGTATTCCAAATCATAAAACTGAAAGTACAGAGTAATAGCAGTAAAAATATGGAGTTTGACTCTTCAAACATTTTAATTGAGACAAAAATTAAATCAGTAATTTTCATTCATGTCATGCTTCAAAAAGCAGTTTTACTCACATAGTTACTAAACTGGTGTTTTTACCATATCCTTCAGTGTAATTTTGAAGTTTATAAGCAGAACCCAATGGACTATACACATAGCACTCTCCGGGAGCTGGAACTACATGGTCTGGAGCAATCTGGTAAAAAAGAAACAGAGAAATGTCAAAATCAATTCCTAGATTTGTGACTGTCAAAATATTTTTCTCTTCATTTTCATGAGAAAGGAGGAAGAAGAGCCAGCAAAAACTGAGATTAAGGACATCTATCTAGATGGAAGAGACTCTGACCTTAAGTGAGGATAATTTCAAGAAGCAAGTGGTAATTGAACTCCTATGTGAGGTAAAGAAAAGAATAATATATAATTTTTAAAAATGCTTTAGTAACAGAAGAATAAAATGAGCTAACATGGCTTAAGGAAAAGTCAAAACAAGGATTTTTAAAGATGGAAGAGATTTACGTATGTAAGCAAAAAGAAAGGAGCCAATAGAGACAGGTCGAACACCTGAGAGAATGATTAAATAGATATGTTTCCTATACACATAGCTCCCACCCTATGCCCATACATTTCTTTCTAACTCTTATCTTCCTATTTTGGAGGGTAAAAACACAGTTTCCTGATGGAATTCTGCCCATCTCCCTAAGAGCAGTTCTTTGAGTATAGGTAGTCCTTAAAGACATAGAACTTGACTGGTATAAATCAACAATCTTTTCTAGTTAGCACCTACTATGTAATCTACAACTTTGTGCTAGCTTTAGTGTTCAATATACAGACTCTAACTTGAAGAAGTTTATATTCCTGTTGGAGGACACATGGAGCAATTATGTAAGATTAGAAGACAGAATAAAAATTAAGTGTTCAACTGTGTGGTGAACCATGTCTCAGGAATGACAAAAAAGAATAATAATAATGGGGACTAGTTGTGGAAGACTTCAAGAAAGGGATAGAACATTAGCCTCAGTAAGAAGACAGGATTTGAAATGGTGCAAAAAGGGTCAAATGGTACAAAAGCAATTTAGGTAACCAAAACGTTTGTACCCCTGTAATATTCTGAAATAAAATTAAAGAAAAAAAGAAAGGAAAAGTGTCAAATCCTTCTCTTTTTATGTATATGATTGAGGATGTCTTACAGGCAAAAAACGTCTTTTTTTTTTTTTGAGACAGAATCTCACTCTGTTGCCTGGGCTAGAGTGTGGTGGCGCATCATCCTAGCTCACAACAATCTCAAACTCCTGGGCTCAAGCGATCCTCCTGCCTCAGCCTCCCAGGAAGCTGGGACTACAGGTACGTGCCACCATGCCTGGCTAATTTTTTCTATTTTTAGTTGTTTGGCCAATTTCTTTCTATTTTTTTAGTAGAGATGGTGTCTCACTCTTGCTCAGGCTGGTCTCGAACTCCTGAGCTCAAGCAACCCTCCCACTTCAGCCTCCCAGAGGGCTGGGATTACAGGTGTGAGCCACCGCGCCCGGCCGAGGCCACAGTCTGGTGGCTAGTTTGCAGGTGGTTTGCTGACGGCCCAGACGGATGAAGTCCCTTGCTCAAGGTCCACGCCGGTGTGTTATGGAGCCGCCATTCAGATCCACAGGCACGAATCCACGTTCCGTGAGCACTTGGCGTGGAAGCGCCATCTCGGTGTCAGCAATCTTTGCCCGACTTCCTTCCGTGAGTGTATCCCCTTATTTTACCACATCTATCGCAGAACAAAATTAAAGTGCTATGGACGACCCACGAATGAACAAAGTTGGGTCAATCTGGAAACTAGCACGCCAAATGAAGATAAAAGTGGATTCAGTTTAGAAAAACAGAGTTAGGTGTTCCTGGTATGGAATACATTTTTTCTTAAAAGTTAAGTGGTTGACAAGAAGAGCATCACATGCAACTTCTCTCCTAAGTTATTTTATGTGACCAAAGCCCTCGGAAGAGACAAAGGTTGAGTTGCGTCGTTAAGTCATGTGTTCTCCAATCGTCGGATTTAAAAATGCCGTAGCATAACCTTTGTCGTGCAGAATTTGTTCCCAGCCAGCTACGTTCTTTTTAACTTTTCTTTTTTTTTTGCTGTCGCTCACGGGCAGCTGCAGGCCTAGAGCCCGTCCCATAAAGAGCAGGAAGTACCCGAAGCCACAGCCAGGATTAAAGGCTGATCTAAACCTTAGATCTCAGCTTTAAAGTTGTAATGCACAGTGAATTTGGTCACATGGAAAAAGGAAACAGTAATTGTTGAAGTATGTTTTCTTAAGCTACAGAATAATTTTTGAGATGCTTGCCTTTAATCCACACACAGGCTCGCGTTGGGGGAAATGCTGTCTTGATGCTCAGGGGAAATCTGAGCATCTGAAATCCCGGATCTTTGAGCTACATTTTGTCATTTGTTTCAAAAAATAAAAAAGATGACTGGGATCCTACAATAAGGTTCGAAGGGTTGCTCTTTCTAGCTACCACAGTGCTGGCGCTTTGGTTATAGGCTGTTGGAATGGTTCAATTCCTGATACCTCTTACTTAAAATCTGAAACAGTGCTCTGATTTAAAAAAAAATAGGGCAGCTGTGAGTTTATTGGGACCAGACTAGGAATCTACCTAACTGTGCATGAGAAGGTTGAAGGTGTCAGGGTTTAGAGCTCCGCGACCGAATTCTGTCTTTGCCGCTTGTCACATTGGAGCCCTCGTGTGGTCTGTTCAACCGTCTAAGCCTCCATGTGTGGCTGGGAATACTGGTTACCTCAAATGATCCTTCCTGTGTGAGGTGCCCAACTCACGACACCCACCTGGTGTGAGCACGTCTTCGCTCACCATCCCTGGGATTCACAGACTGCTTGCCAGCCTTGACATTGTCCCGGAAGTGGTGTGCGGGACTCCGGTTTCCGGACAGGAATGCAAAGATGCTCTCAAGCTGTGCTTCCCAAACTGCCAGTGGGGAGGACCCGCTTTGGTGTTTACTTCCAATTGCTGTGGACTGCTTCTTCTTCTTCTTTTTTTTTTTTTTTGAGACAGAGTCTCACTTTGTTCCCCGGGCTAGAGTGCCGTGGTGTCAGCCTAGCTCACAGCAACCTCAGACTCCTGGACTCAAGCAATCCTCCCGCCTCAGCCTCCCGAGTAGCTGGGACTACCGGCATGCGCCACCATGCCTGGGTAATTTTTTCTATATTTTTAGTTGTCTAGCTAATTTATTTCTATTTTTAGTAGAGACGGGGTCTCACTCTTGCTCAGGCTGGTCTCGAACTCCTGAGCTCAAATGATCCGCCAGCCTCGGCCTCCCAGAGTGCTGGGATTACAGGTGTGAGCCACCGCGCCCAGCCTGCTACTTCTTAAAATATGGTAAAAATGAATTTCTAGGGAAAAAAGTGAAATGAGAAAGCATAAAGGCATACAAAACTCAAGCTCGATTTAAAAAAATCAGAGTCAATAAACAACACCATCAAATTGCTATGGTGCCCACTCCAAATTTCTGTGCGTATCTCTCTCCAATGGGTGACAAAGAGCTCACGGACTGTCTGCGGCCCCCACAGTGACGTGGCTTTCCAGCGTTGGGCATTAATCTGCGGCTGGGGCACTGGTTGGGAATCTGCCACGGGACGGATGCAAGGGTAGCAGAGGGACCGGGGAGAGGCAGGGATGGGAGACGGCGCAGAGCTCACGTCGCCAGGACCCGGAAACCCATAGAGTTCATGCACATGGAGAAAGATGGAATCCTTCCCGGTTTGTTTTACAAAGCCAGCCTAATCCTCATTCCCAAACCTAATGGCTCAAGAAAGAAAATAGAGATTACTCTCTTTTACAATTAAAGATCTCTAAATCCTAAACAAAATACTAGACAATCAAATTCAGTACTATGCTGAAAAGATAATGCACCATGGCCAATTAAGGTTTATTTTGGTGACGCAAGGATAGTTCATCATTTAGAAACTTATTAATATAATTCCTCACATGATCACCTTGATAAATGCTGTAGAGACATTTGATTAAACACGAAGAAAGCTGGGAATGGAAAGACACAGGCTTCACATGAGAATGCTCACCTTAAACTAATAGCCAACACCGTCCCTAAAAGTAAAAAGTAGAGACATTCCCATAAGAATCAGAATCAAGGATTTTAAATATCATTCCTCATAGCTGATAATCTTCTAGCTAATGCAAGAAGACCAGAAACAGAGATAAGAGGTATAAATAACAAAAAGGAATAGACTGAAAGTAAAGCTCACTAGTAGTCAAAGACATGCAAAAAACAAAGAAATTTCATTTTATGCTTATCACATTACAAAGTATAAAAAAAGCAGCCTGTTAGTGAGAACCCAGAGGAGCACAGTCTTCCTGGGGGAGATTGCACCATACTTATCAAAGGTTTTCAAAATATGCAAACCTTCGACGTATGAAGATCTTGGCTTAAGGACATGGTCAAAAATACACTCTAACACTTAAAAATAAGAGTATTCCTTGCAACCCTCTTTATAATATGGAAAAATTGCTAACAAATGAAATTCTCAATAATAGATGATTGACTAAATAGGAATAAAAGGCATTGAATGTAAATCTGTGCAGTAATTACCAATAAAGTCACGGAAGAATCCTTAATGGCAAGGGAAAATGTTTACAGTATATTTTAAATGAAAAAAATAGCATATAAGAGCAAACTGCATATGTATGAATTCTATGCAATTCTTGGATAAAAATATCCAGTTATTTTAAGGGAACTGTATGGCCAGCATCAAATTGTCAGCATCTAAAGAATGAGGCTTCTCCCTAGAGGTCCTTGCTCTGAGCTGTGCCTGCCTGCAGTGATTTTTCTGGGAGAGACGGCACCTCACACCATATTATACAAAAGTTAACACCAAATGGAAGAAAGTCCCAAAATTAAGAGCTGAAACTATACAACTCATAGAAGAAAACATAGGAGTAAATCTTCACGACCTAGGATTGATTAGGCAATTGTTTCTTAAATATGACACCAAAAACATGAGGGATAAAGAAAAAAAATAGACAAATTGGGTTTTGTCAAAATTTTAAAAATATTTCTGTCTCAAAATATACTGTAAAGAAAGTGAAAAGCCAGTGTGCAGAATAGAAGAATGTATTTGTAAATCATATATATCTGATACGGAGCTTGTATCCAGACTATATAAAGTACTCCCACAATTCATTAATTAAAAAAAACACAACTTTTTGAAAACGGGCCAAGGATCTGAATAGACCATTCTCATAGAAGCTATGTAAGAGGCCAATCAGCATGTAAAAAGATTCTCAACATTATTAGTTGTTATGAAAACGCGCATCCAAACCAAAATGAGTATTATCTCATGCCCACTACGATGACTAAAATAAAAAAGGCAGACAATAACAAGTGTTGGTGAGGACGTGGAGAAACTGGAGCTGCTACACATTCCTGGTCTGATTGTAAAATGGTACAGCCACTTTGGAAGACAATTTGGTACTAGGAAAACTAACCACTGTCCAAAACTGAGCCCTGTCGGCAAACATTTTGTGTCTGTTAGTCACTGCATTTGTGTCCAAGGAACAAAAACCCAACAACGGCTTTACCAAGTAGGGGATAGTTTTGCGCACATAACTAGAAGCCAAGAGGCGGGAAAGCCAGGCTGACGCACAACTCTGTCATTTTATGAGGCCCGATGTATCAGTCTATTCTGCGCTGCTATAAAGGACTACCTGGCGCTGGGTAATTTATAAAGAAAAGAGGTCTGTCTGGCCCACGGTTCTGCGGGCTGTACGAGAAGCGCGGTGCCAGCATCTGCTTCTAGGGGGGACTTCGGGAAGCTCCCACTCAAGGGGCAGCAGGTGCGTCCCATGGTGGGGCGTCCCACGGCGGGAGGACGGAGAGAAGGAGGAGGCGGTGCCAGGCTCCTTTAAACAACCAGCTCTCGTGTGAACTGCCAGAGCGAGACTCGCTCGTTATCTCGGGAAGGGAACAAAGCCACTCATGAGGGATCCACCCCCATGACCCAAACACCTCCCCCAGGACCAGGCCCCACCTGCAACCCTGGGGATCCAATCTCAACCTGAGGTCCGGAGGGGCCGCACGTGCAAACCGTATCTGTGAGCATCCTTCCATCTTCCTGCTCCACCATCCTCAGTGTGTGGCTTTCGTACCACGGTGACCTCACGGCTACGAGATGGCTGCTGTACCTGCACCGTGGCCTCTGTTCCAGGCAGGAAGAAGAAAGAAAATCTCAGACGAGAGGTGAAGTTAGAAACTTAACATTTATGACACTATTGGTCTCTATGACCTTTTGACAAAATTTTAAGACAGTGGCTATCCGCTTCGGGGGGGAGCACGAAGGTAGGTGGTTAGTGGTGGCTTGATGCCAGAATGTGAGAAACTTTGGGGTATCACACACCAGCAGGATACTCCGAAGGCTCGGTTTATTTCATGGGGAATACAGAACGCCATCTGGCTGTGTGCATCAGAGGAGAAGTGGTTACGACTCTATTCATTGCGCATCAGCCAGGTTCCCGCGATGCACCACGCAGACGCTCACCTCAGGTCCTCGCACGCACTTTCCCTGCGTCTGGAATATTTGTCCCTCAGGCGTCTGCCGAGCTCATACCCTCCCTTCCTCTGGATCTCGGCTGGCTCTGGTCACTGACCTGTGGTCTTGGCTCCAAACCCGCCCCCCTGAGCCGCGCGGGGCCTCGCTGGGCCGGGCCTCTGCAGCTCCACTCTCCTTTGCTGACCGGTGGTGTTGGGCTCTGCCAAGACAGGGGAGGGGCTCAGTGCTAGAGAGAAACTGCCAGGAGCAAAAGGGGCCTTGCTCCTCCCTCGTTGCCTGCTGTCCCAGCCACACTTCGCCTGGCAGCGGCTCTGTGTCCCGCCAGGGACTCTTCACCCCGTCAGCAACCGCTGGCTCCAGCCGCAGTTTCCTTATTTACTCAGATGGAACAGCAGCGGGGTCTCTCCTTGAGCTCCTGCGGTTTCTGCACCCCCCCTCTGGGCTCCAAGGGCCCCTCTGGGCTCTGGGTCTGACACTCCCATCTCTCTCTCCTGGCCCCCCAGCCCTAGGGCGGCGGCAGCTTTTGCAGTTACATTGCTGGGTCCCTTCATGTTCCCCTCCAGCTCCCATCAGCCCTCCAGCGCCAGTGTGACCCGTTTCCTGTGTTAAATCCCCACTGTTGAAATACCTGCTGTGGCCTCTGTTGAAAAGACTGGACCTGGACTAATCAAGAGGTACCTCCGCGAAGTGGCCTCCTGTTACCCAGCCTACAAAAACAATGATACCCCTCTGCCATTCTTTTTTCTCCTCTTTTTAATTTTTTTCATAAAATATATCCCCACCTTACATACACAGACATGCGAGCTCCCTGCAGACCAGACTGGCAAGCTTAAAAACAGCAATTTATTCCTTCCGGGTCTGGAGGTCGGCAAGTCCAAGGTCAGGGTGCCGGCGTGGCTGGGCGCTGGTGAGGGCTCTCTTCCTGGCTTGTGGACGGCAGCCTTCTGGCTGTGTCCTCACGTGAGGAAGAGAGGAAGCGCTAGCTCTCTGCTGTCTCTTCTGATAAGGGCACTCACTCTCTCCTGGGGACCTCACCCTCACGACCTCATCTCAACCCAGTGACCTCCCAAAGGCCTCACTTCCTGACGCCACCTCATCGGGGGCAGGGCTCCAGCACACGCACTCCGAGGGGACACGGTAGGGTCCTTTTCCCTGAGTGATTTCTGTGCAATGACATCTTCACTTCTCCTCCCATCTTTTTCTTTAGCTGTTAGACCGATCCTCCTGGTGCCCCAAGCTCTGCTCAAACGAGTGTGTCTCCAGCGAATGATGCTTCCCTGCGGGTTCGATTAGCCGTGGAGCGAGTGTGGAATCTGACAGCGATCGCTGGGACGAGGCAACGCGCCAGCTGTTCACACCCACATTCTCGATCATTCTGCAGAACAGACTCATCTTGAAGTCCCTTAAAAGCATTAATAATAAATCACGAGGGCATAAATTCTCTACTTCTCATGTATCATCTCTTCAGAAAACTGAATTCTTATTAATTTTTTACTTTGCCTTTCTTGATTTAAAAAGAAAAAGGATTTTACCTTTTAATCCTATAGACAGAACCTAAAGATATGTGTTCGGTATTTAAGTGAGTTATTCGATGTCCTATTTGAGCAGCCTCATTTTCAGTGACGGGCTTTGAATGGCTTCGAGGGTTCAGGGCGACAGGCATCCACCAGGCAGTGAGAATACAAGTAGGACAGAGACGCAACCTGCCCTGTAACCACCGCCAGTCCACGTCAGCCACGGCGCTGCACGGAAAGCAACAGTGCGCCACCCTGGCTAACGTAAGCAGGAAAAGGGTTTAGCCAAACCGTGGAGACAGAAAGTAGAATGGCGGTTGCCGAGGGCAGGGGAAGGGCAAAACGGGAGCTGTTGTTTAACGGATACAGAGTTTCAGTTTTGCAAGATGAAGAGTTCCACGATGGTGGTGATGTCTGTATAACAATGTGGAATGTTCTTAATGCCCTAATGTGCCAAGAGGGCAAATTTTATGTTATGTATATTTTACCACAACCTAAAATATATTGGACAGCAAATAGAATTTCTAGGACAAGAGGCTTTGAGGCTATGCGTGCAGGAGCCTGGTTCAGGTCCCATCAGTAGGAACGGACAGTGTAGCCCGTCCCGGCGGCGTCACCAGCAGAGCAGCACTGCCCCGGAGGCCAATCCGCTGCTCCCCGTCGCTCTCCCCGTCAGGGTGGGTCCGCGCAACCTCTCCCTCCCTACACACTAGCAACACATTCAAAACCTCACGTGCATATATATATATATAGGGGATATAATATATATATTCTTAAAAAAGAATGCCTCGATAAAAGATACTGGACAGCAAATAGAATTTCTAGGACAAGAGGCTTTGAGGCTATGCGTGCAGGAACCTGCATGTGTATAGTGTGCGTGTTGTGTGTGTGTGTGTGTATTATGAAAAAATGTTTGGTTACACAGCCACGCGGTCTCGCTTGGTGCACCCACACTCATCCACAGCGACACTGTCGTGAATGTACTTTTGAATTAAAGGACAAACTGAATGATGTTTTGCAAATTTGGGTGAGAGATCCTGAACCCAAAGCACGCCATTTCATCATCAAACTTCTCTTTATACAATTTTCATACTATGTTTACATTTGTCTGAGTCTGAGTGACTGTCACGGCTTGGCAGAAACGGCGCAGTGGAGTATAACCCGATGCCCGTACAAATTGCTCCCTGGAGGGCAGTTTAGCAGAGCGGCCAAGCCGTGTACCCAGGTTCAAAGCCCAGACCTGCCTCTCATTTGCACGGGACCTCAGGCAAATAACTCGGCCTTTCAGTGCCTCAATTTCCTCATCCATAAAATGGAAATAATAGCTATCTCAGAATAATATTACTATTGTCTCTCTCTTGTTCCAAGAGTTAAATGAGTTAATCCAGGTCCCTGATCCTTTCTCTGCCTAAGTCTAAATACAAGGCTCTGGATATGCTACATTTTGCAACAAGAAGTGAGGCTATTTATGTTTTATTGATATTACACAGTCTGAGCACACAATTTCACTGTAGAAATATTACTGTGTTATTACAGGACGCCGCCCAAATTTCAAAACACGTCTGGTCCTGGGGAGTTCGGACAGGGGTTCAGGACCTGCCCGGGGAAAACGCCGCCACGCGATGCATGCTGTGTAATGTTAGTGGTAGTCGACCAGCAGGAAAATGTAGAAAGACACAGATAGAACTAGAGAGATTTAAAGAGAAACACACAGGGACGCATAGCAGCCCATCCTAGTTGGTTCTCGCTCACCTTGTCCTCCAACCTCATCCAAACACTCCCCAAGAATCAAAACTGCCATGTAGATTTTCTTCTGGGGAGTAGAAGGGATGGTGAGTGACGATGACCTTGCACACTGAGGCTGCTTTCAAGAACATTAGTGTTTTCTAACAAGCATCCTCCAGAAATAATATCTTAGCTCACAGGAGGAACATTCTGGGGCAGACGCCTTGGATACGCAGTGGGAATTTCAGGCGATGAGTCAGTCCGGCGCCCGTCTCTGCTGCAGTTACTCCGGGGAGCAGGCAGCCGTGCGGGGCCGGCGCTCAGAGGAGTCCTCGTCACCGACGAGTTACACCGGCCCTGCCAGCTCTATCTTGTTTATGAAAAATGTTCAACACTGGAGGAACACTCTTTGTCTTTTCAATGTACACATTTCAGACTATTTTATTTAAAAAAATATTCCTTACCTTGGCAACTATAAACATTTTCCTGACCTGAGCGGCTATTCATATTCCTTAAAAATTCGGAGATTTTTAAGTCTGAATACTTTAGGTTATTTCTTTGGCTTGATACTATTGGTAACATCACAAATAATCATGAATGTTATTTTAGAATTCTTACAGAATATAATAAAATTCGGTATTTTCATCCCCAAACCTAATTTAAATGCTTTCTTTTACACTGGCTTGATGAACAGTTCTTTCGAAATAGTCATATTCAGGTGCACAAAGTTCAAGTTAACTAGTTTCTCTGATACCTGCCCTAAAGGAGTCACACCAAACTGTTACCTCCAGGAGAGAGACAGAGGTGAGTAAAAGGTCAGAGGGAAATTGCACTTCTTACCTTAAAAATGTGTGATTTGATTTCTTTTGATGGAGGCGTGCATGCTGCTTTGCAAATCTTACACACACACACACACACACACATACACACGCACACACGTGCCGGAAAAGAAGCAGCGCTGCCCTACATTGCTCTGTGTTTACCTCCACAGCAGCCCCAGAGGCGTGAGTTTAAGCAGATGCAAAGTCCTTTCATTCAAAAAACAAAGATGCTGCCCACTGGTTGGGGATGAGATTGAAATCAGACGTGTCACCTTGCAGGAGAGGACGCACACAAGCAGGGCAGCAAGCAGGGCATCGGTCCAAACCTTTTGCACTGAGCGTTTCAAAGTCGAGACCCAGTGGGTGGGGCGGAAATGAATGGAGCCCTCCCAGGGCCGGGACGTACGTGGGATTCAAGCATCTCCAGTCTGACCCTGTCTTCTGCTCTCCGGATTCTCATCTGCTCTGGGGCTTGTCTGATATATGCCTCCTTTTCTTACTTCTAAGAATTTTTAGCTCGGAGTGTGTTTGAAAACACTTCAGAAAAGGGCTGGGAAACACAGTGTCTACTTTGAAATCTATTCCTTTGTTAAATCCCTCTCCCAGGAGGACAGGGCTCCCTGTCACCTGAGGGCAGCCGGTGACTCCGCTTGCTCCCCTCGGTGACCTCACGCGCCCCCAGCAGCTGGAGCACAGAGCTGGCGCTCCTAGCCGGCTGTTGGTAACAAAGTTGCACTGGGAAAGAAAAAGTCATTCATCCCTTCCTTAATTGGGCGCTCTTCAGAAGGGAATGCCGGGAAATTTTCCTAAACATCTGGATTTAAAAGAATTCTATACATTGTCAAAAGTCTTTTCTTGAGAAATCATCTAACATTTTTAAAAACGTGCTTCCAGAAACATATCTGGGTATTTTGTCTTAGACGACGACATTCCTAAAGGACAATCTCATTATGGACGAGGTGATTGCACGAGGTTGCGGTCAAACAAAGTCACTTTGAAGAGCTTTACGATGAAGTTTGCTCTATTATTTAAATTCTCACCATGTTTTAGCTGAGCAGAAACAGAGAGAAGCAGGAAGGTCTCCCTCCCAACATTTTACTATAAGAGCTTTCAAGCAGAGAGAGAAACGTGCAGAATTGCAGAGAGGACGCTTGCTACCCCCCCAAGAGCGCGCGATCGGCGTCCTGCTCTTTCTGCTGTCCCCAGTCTCTCTGTCTGTCCCTCCATCAACCATCAATTCCTCTTAATTTTCTGCTGCAGGGGCCTGACTGCAGCCATCCGTGGTTCCCTCCCTGGGAGGGGATTTGATGCTACATCTCCGTCGGGCCTGTCTAAACAGCATCAAGGGGCAAGTTCCCGCGGCGGCTGGAGACCACTTTCCTCTCCCAGCAGCGGAAGTCCAGCCCCTCGGGACCGGATGCTGTTGACTGTCTTGACTCTTGACTTTCCCTCCCAAGGCTCCTTGACCGAGATTTGCACCCAGCTTATAATAACATTTAACACAATACAGATCTTACCACCCAGCCAGGAGCAAGCCAGGAGTGTTGGGCCAGACACGGACGTGGCTTCAGGACCTCTAAGCTCTGTACAAACGGCCTCTTTTAGGTGCATGTGACATCCATCAAAGGCACAGATCTCAAGTGTTCAACGGAACGCCTTCCTACACCCGCACGCACTCACACAGCCGCCACGCAGTTCCAGGTAGAGAATGTCTCCAGCAGCCGGCAGGTGCCCGGGAACCCGCTCCTCTCTGTACCGCCTGCCCCACCCGGGAATCTCAAATCTGACTCATAAAACTCTGATTGCTTTGTCTGTTCTCGGACGTCACCCAAACGGGAGCGAATACTACACACTCCTGCGTGTCTCCTGGATGTGTCCGTGTTACGGCACGCAGCAGTAGCCCATTCTTTTACGTAAGGAAATATTAAAACATAAAACGAGTATAAGGAAGACTAACAGAATTCTGACCCTTCCCGTGATGTCTATGCGGTGCTTGTTTTCTTTTTTCAGTATCAAAATTTCTTCTTTTCAAAAAAAATATGCTTTAGCTGGTGCCCCAAGCATGCGCTTCCTCTGTCTTCAGAGAGGAGAACCTCTCCCCAAAACTCACCGGAGTCCAGAATAGTTAACCACAAGTGCTGGGTGAGTGTTAGTCTCAGATGCATGCATCCTTGACTTTCCTGGGACTTCATCTTTGCTTATGCCGCGGTCCTCAGCTGGGGTCATCTTTTTCCACATGGGACAGGTGGCAATGCCTGGAGCTATTATTGCTCGTCACAACTTGGGAGAGTTCTACTGGCGTCTAGCAGGTAGAGAGGGTTGATGATAGCACCCTACAGCACGGAACACCCCCACAGCAAAGAATTAGGGTTCAAAACGTTAATAGTCCCGAGGTTGAGAAGCCTGGCACGTGCCCATCATCCATCTCGAAGGGATCTCTTTGAACGCCCATCTCTTTGAACTCCGTACATCCAAGTTCTAGCTCAAGCCCTGGTCTACCCGCCAAAGCTGCCTCTGAAGGCCGATTGGTGGCTCTTAATGCATTCCAAGGGTAAAGACAGCAAGACGTACCACAGCCAGGATGCTAAATCAGTAGTTCTCAGCCTTTGATGCATGTTAGAACCACCTGAAATGGAGCCTCAGCCTCTGTGATTGGAAAACCCTCCCGGTGATTTGAGCTTGCCCAGTTGTGAAAACCAAGGCAAGGCCACAGAACGTATGCCCACGCGACCCCCAGCCCTGCTGGGAGCCCCTGACAAATCTCAGTTTCTGGATACACATAGTTTCTGGAACCTGCCATGCAGGCTCTATGTTCCTCCCTACAAGTGACTCTCTCGTTTGACCAGTGCTGGGGGAGGAAAGGAAAAGTCCTAGTGCAAGGCGGCGGGCGGTGGGGGCATCTCCAGTCTCCACCCTTTGCTCCACCCCCTGACTGCTCTGGGAACAGCCTCAGCCTCAAGCAGCAGTGTCGAAGCAGAAAGGCAGATGGCAAACAGGACCCTGCCTGTCCCGGGCTATTCAAAGCAAACATTCGGGGCATTAGAAAGTGACCCAGTGTCTTCCACATTCAAGGAACCCTCCAGAGGGAGGAGGGGGTGAGAAACTTTGCAAAAAGAGTTTGGAGGTGCGGGAGAAAGAGACTTAAAAAGGGAAGCGACACTTTGCTGCATAACTGGGGAAGTGAGAGCCACTCCCTCCTGCCGGGCTGTTGATGAATAGGCTTTGGGCTAACGCCACCCTCCCGGCTCAGCCTTATGAGCACAAATGAGGGGACCCTTTCCACCCGGCCCAAAGGGGAAGGATTAGGAAAAGGGAGTTCAAAGCGCTCGAATGGCTCATTCGTTCTTTCTTTCTTCCTCCCCCCCTTTATTTTTTAAAGGGGCCGGAAATATGGTCGGTTATTATCTCAAGTTATTGCTACAAAGAATTTCGAAATTAAAAGATAAGCACGCCGAGGAAGCTCCGTCGTTTTCATAAAAGGGGACTTAAAACAGATGTGCCCTCTTTAATCGAAGCATGCTTGAAAAAACAGGGATGCATTTTTAACATAGCAGGGGAGAGTCACATGCTCGCCGCCTGTCTCCCGAGCGTCGCGGCGTGTGAATCTCTGCGGGCGCGGAGATGGTACTAATGTGCTAACTCCGCCACAAATGGCAGCCAGAGCGCTTTCATCTCCCAGCCCTGGGGTAAACGGCGTCTGTGCGCCAGACCTCTCGCTAACTAGATAATTTTTTTCTGAATTTGTTAAACAATCTGCCATTCAGAATGTGTCGGTGCCTTGCAAACCACAGACCCTATCTGCAAGGAAAGCTGAGATTTTATTTGTCAACAGCTTAACCCTTTTCTTCTTCTTTGTAGGAGATGGTTTTTCCATATTTTCTTTTTGACAGTTGCCACGAAGCAAATTCACTTTTAAATAATGTTTGTTTTCCGACTGTTGGAACGTTAGCCATTCGGCTTGAATGAATGAATGAATCTGTGTCCATTCTTACCAAAGCTGCGGCGTCACTTTTACTCGTTCCTGCATGGTGGGAAGGAAATGAAAGCTCTGGGTCCGTGCTGCCCCAAGAAGAGAAACGAAAGCCCATCGGGCCAACAGCTGCGCTTTTCCCTAGTAAAAGAGCAAATATTTAAGCATGTTCAGGGACCACGAGTGCACCAAGCGAGCAACGGCTTCGTTCTTTGCTGTCTCTTTGCCGGCCAGAAGCGTGTCCCAGCCTCTCAAATGGTTTCCCAAATCCTGCAGACTGTTAGTGTTTTTGTTGTTACTTTAAATGTTTCTATTTTCAAAAAAAATCGCCTAGTTTTGTATCTTTGCCCATAGAAAATAAGCAAATAATAGTCTAGTTCAATGTGTTGGCTGGAATAGGGCACTCGATAAGTATCTGCTGACTTTTATTGATTGGATGCGTTGAGAATGACTCCATTTCCTCTCTTAGGTTGGAAATTGGCCTGTCCGATTTGTCCTGGGCTTTATAAGGAAAAAATTTTAGAATCTCTTAGGCTTGTGGAGGCTTCCTGTAAGTCATCTATTTTCTTCACCGCTTTGTCCAGACCTCACCGAAAACTAATCTACAACAACGAGTAATGGCAAGAGGGAATTTAACCTTACTCGGGATGCTTCCGGTTTGGTGTTTTTGTTTTACGGACATTAACTTATTCCTTGGGCATCTAACGTGGGAAACTGCTAGGGAGGTGGCCTTGGAGAGCAGAGTGATGCAGACGCTGGGTTCGGGTTGGATTTCTGGTCCTTACTTGGGCGACTGACTTCCCGTTTCCTCTCACTGCCTTACAGATTGTAGAAGAAATTTATAAAGTTGCCAGGCATGGTGGTTTCTTATATACTAAGAGGCTTATCCATATATTTGATTTTACAGCTTGTCTTCCATCAAGATGGATACATTTTCAATTTTTCTTAACTGATGGGGTCCTGGCTTAAAGACGGTTGTATGCCCAAGCCCCACGTCACAGCTCTGCCTGCCTCCCCCCGAGGAGGGTTGAGACTGTCTTGGGGAGGGGGCTTCACATGCTCCGGGCCAGTCGACTCCCTTTTAAAGGTTAGAGTGGGGAGGGGGCTGGAGAGGTAAGAACAGCAAGGACTCGGTTCTCTCGTACGTCTCAAATTCGGCAAGTTCAGAAACACGAGCCTAAATTCTCCCCTGTGCAAACCAGTCCCTGAGTGGATGACATGCACGAAAGGACAGAAGGGACCGGCAGCAGGTGCCCGGCATGCGCTGTAGGGTGTAATCCTTGTCCGAATCGCACACTCGCTTCCTCGACTTGCGTTTTAGGTGATGTGTGTGCCCGAGATCTTCGAATCTCAGAGGAAAAAGTGAGTGTATTTCTGATTCCCTCCCTTGCTGTGCCTCGGTGGGAGGTGAGGAAAGGCTGCAGTTCTTGCCCCCGGGGTCCCAGGGGCTAGCGCGGAGCCCGGCCCACGGGAGGAGACTCCGGTGAAATGAGCGCAGGCAGCTTCCTCCGCAGGAAGAGTTCGGTCCCATTTTCTTTCTGATGTCATGAGCGGACTTGGTAATTACTGACCGCTCTCAAGGACCCGAGTGCTTATGAAAGGTGGTGCTGGGTTTTCTTTAGAGGGAGAACGAGGGTGCCCCCTTCTGTTGGAATTTAAGTACAGTGAGGATGTGAAGGATGCGTATTTTCTCAGACTTCCTAGGACCGACACGCTGGTTGGTTTTGGTGCTTTGACTCTTTCAGTAAAGTGACTCATTATCCACCGAGTTCAGGAAGCTGAAAGGACTAATAAAAAAGCACAGTTACTATGTGCCTGGCATGCATATTTTCCCCGTTTAATTCACACAGTGACTGTGAATTAATTATCTCTCCCACTTTATAAATGGGCAAATGGGCACATCGAGAGGTTAAGTGACCTGAGCAAGAGATGAGGAAGGACTCGAACCCAGCATCGAACTCACTCGTCACCGCCGAGCTCTGTGCCGCCCAGAGGTACAGCAGCAGTTGTCTTCACTATTGAAAATGGTATCGTAAAATATATTTAAAAACCCTAAATATATGATATTCATGGATAGGAAAACTCAAAACTGCCAGGATGTCAGTTCCTATCAACTTTACCTATATCTCCTATGCAATCCTAATCAAAATGTTGTGGCTATCAACAAACTCATCCTAAATTTTGTGCAGAGAGTCCAAAGACCCAGAATGGCCAACACAATCCACATGGTAGGAGGAAAAAAAGTCAGAGGACTGGCACTATCCAACTTCAAGACTTACTATAAAGCTACAGTCATCGAGATGGGGAAAGAAGATACAAAGAGATCAAGGAACAGAATCGAGAGCCCAGAAATAAACTCGTATGTATAGTCAACTGATTTTTATTGAATGAGCAAAGACAACACAATGGAGCACGATCGCCTTTTCGACAGATGGTGCTGAAACAGCTGGACATCCACAGGCAAAAAAGATGCTGGACATATACCTTAGACCCGTCACAAGAATTAACTCAAAATGGATCATAGACCTAAATGTAAAATGTGAACTATCGACCACATATAAGAAAACACAGGAGAACATCCAGATGAACTTGGGCTTGCAGAAGACTTTTCAGATGCAACACCAAAGGCAAGATCCATGAAAGAAAGAATTGATAAGCTGGACTTCGTTAAAATTTAAAACTTCTGTGAAAAACGATGACAAGAGAATGAAAAGATAAGCCACAGACTGGGAGAAGATACTTGCCAAAGATACATTTGATAAAGGGTGTTATCCACAATATACAAAGAACTCTTAAAATTCAACGATAAAAAATGAACACCCCAATTTAATAAACGGGAGGAAGGTCTGACAGACATTTCACCAGAGAGGACAGACAGGTGGCAAGTGAGCGTACGGAAAGACGCTCCGTATGCTATGTCATTAGGGAATTGTGGATTAAAACGACAATGGGTTGTTATTCCGTGCTAAAAAGAAACGAACTATCAAGTCATGGAAAGACGTGGAGGACACGTAAATGCATATTGCTAAGTGGGAGAAGTCAGTGTGAAAGGCTGCTCACCGTATGATTTTGGGGAGGGCTAAACTGTGGAACACTAAGAAGTCCAGTGGTTGCCGGGGGCTTGGCGGGAGGGGGGATGAACAGTCGGAGCACAGAGGGTTTGTGTGGCAGTGAAATGACCCCGTGTGATGCTACGATGGTGAATACGTGTTACTATTCATTCATCCAAACCCACGGAGTGTGCAACGCCAAGCGCGAGCCTTAACGTCAGTGAAGGCCGTGGGGTGACTGTAGACTCCACAAATCATGCAAACATGTGGTAAAACAGAAATCAAAGAAGAGAAATAAGAAAACAGCATTTGGTCTAGCTCTTAGAAGCTCTTTGACCTCTAGGAAGGCAATTAACGTTTCTGAACCTCAGTCTCCTTATCTATAAATAATGGTGTCTGTCTAATTTTCAAGATTAAAGGATGAGAGGAGATCATATTGATAAAACCCTGAAGAACTGTAAAGCAGTCTATATGGGTGAAGTATTAGGATAATTCATGCAGAAAAGTCACCTACGTTGTTTACCAAACCAATTCCTTTTCCTCCTGGTCCCCAGTGCATCTCAGTGCTGACCTTGTCACCCGCCTGGCAGTGGGATGTGGGCAAAGCGACACAGATACTTCCCAGCCAGGCTGAAGAAGCTTCCAGAAGGTCTCCCAAACTGACTCTGCCCCTGTTGTCAGTAAGATGGGGGGAGGCCAGTGGAGCACTCTGCCATCCAGGGACAGAGGCAGCTGCTGCACTCAGGGGGCTGGTCCTCGGGGACAGCTGCCTAGGAGCACTGCCCGGCCAGGGAATCCACACGGACCTCCACGAACGGGAAGTAAACATCTTTCCGGGCTATTTGTTCTGGAGTTTTAGTTACAAAACAAGGTTGCGGACTGTTTGTTACAGCAATTCATCTGTCCTGACCAATGCAAGCAGTGTGAATTCCGTATTACACACAAATGCATAATTAAACCCTTTAAACTGCCCTTTGTCAAGAAGACAATAAACTGGGAGAATCTGGTCTTTATATTTCACATGTATGATTTTTTAAGATGTCACGAAAGATATATTGGTAAAAATAGAAGTTCCCAGTGGGTATTGTAAATGCAGATTCTGAGAGGCGGTAGACAAAAGAGGGTTCGTTTACCTTTGCTATTTGTAGATCTCTTTTCATCTGTGGGCTTTTCCCAACGTAGTAGCTGAGAATGTATTTTTATGTTTATGATCCAAAATCTTAAAAATTTAAATCACTTGGTAGACTGAGTCAATGCTTGTGATTCTGACACTCAGTTCTGACTTTATAATTTAGAAATCAGTTGAGCGCTCAAAGATTGTGGTTCATTGTTTAGTTGGTTGATAAATTGGGTAGTTAGTGGATAAGTTGGTTAGTTGGTAGGTGAGTTAGTTCGTTGGTGGATGAGTTGAGTGGTTGATTCAGATTGTGTGAATAATTCTGTGCTCATATTTTCATAGCTAAAAACAGATTTTGGAGCAAAGCTTATTTGTTGAGTGTTCTGAGCATCCAGTGAGGGTGTGTGTGTGTGTGTGTGTGTGTGTGTGTTTTGTGACCATGAGAGTTAATGGAATCCACTCCGAGTTTCCATTTCAAACAGGGTAAGGGCACCTGACCTTTACATTTGACACATAATCGGCACTGCTAAAAATTTCAGTTATCAGCTGTCTATAGTAACAAAGGGAATATTGTTAGAAATACATTCAGATAGCTTAGCATGATAAATATATCTATGAATGTGTCTATAAATAAGGCTTATTTTTTTTAATTTAAGCATGACTTTGAAAAGAAATGAAAAAGTCAATGCTAGAAATCTCCCAATTCCAGCACGCATTTTATTATTAATGGCGAGCCCACGCTGGCCCAGGGAGAACCGGCATCACCCGGGTGGGAAAGTTCACAGACTTTTCGGACATCCAATTTCCCTCTTGGTGCCAGGGCAGACGCTGAGAAACCAGATCCTCGCCGAGCGGCGGTGGCTGAAGGGGGGAACCTGTGCCAGGTTACGCCAGTAATCGCCAGCCCCCCAGGACCCCAGCTCAGAAAATTTTGTATGTTCTCGGGAGACAAAAATGAGTGATCATCAAAGGCAGCGGAGCTCAGCAGGACTGTCACAAGCCTGAAGTTACGACGTAGACTTGCAGTAGAAAATAGCATCGCCACCTCTGCAGCGCATCGCCTGCAGTAATTAAAAACTTGATCCCTGCTGTTCTATCATCTCATTAGCAACGGGGCACAAGACTTTTATCCTTGTTTGTCAGGAATCAAACATACCAGAGGAACTCTGATTATAAATTGATGAAAGTAAAGTTAAACTTTTAAATAAGAGAAGTGACTGTTCACAATGTTTTTTTTAAAGCTGATTAAAGAGATCTGGGTTTTTTTTTTTCCCGTATAAAAGTAATATCCCCGGCCAGCCTAGAACGGTAGAGGTCATTTCTAGGATCACGGCATGTGAGGCATTCTGTAAAGGGGTTCGCTTTGTGAGCTGTTCTGATTTTAAATAAACAGCAGCCCTGAAAAACGTCCTGAAAGCACGGTACAAAGAGTGTCGTCCTTTTTCAGGCTTTTGATGAAGTTGAAACACCTTCTCCCCCTCCCAGTCGCGTGTATGATGATGCTTTTCGTTCGGGGGAACTGACTGGTCTCAGCGTTTAAAAGCCCAGGCAAGCGTTTTGCTTGTTTTTCACCCAGGACAGGTGAAGGACCTGGGGCCTGTTTCAGGCAGCTCATTTCTACAGCGTTTGTTTCCAAAATGGAAATTTTCCTTCAGAATTTATGTGGTTTCCTCTGGGTCCAAAATTTAAAAGAAATGCCTGAGCTGTACCTCCTCTGTGACACTTAGTCAAACTCTGATCTATGCTACAGAACAATTGGGGTGTTCGGATTTGAAGAAAGAAGGACAGCTTACGGTACATTTCATTTTATTTTAAGTGCCTCTCTCCCATAACGGACTAGTTGCCTGTGCATTCGAAGCATCTAACAGCGGATTCTGCGAGCCGTGCCCTCTGGCAGGTGCTGGAACACCAGGAAATAAAATTGAGCTCCGACTTGCCCACGACTTTAAAACTCGCTTCTCTTCATACTCTAAGGAAATCTGCGTCTAAGTTGTTTGAGGAATGATAGTCAAAACAGCTTAAGAAGTGAAAAAAAATTGAAAGCTAGAGATTCTCAACCTGGGCACTGTTGACATTCTTGGGCAGATAGCTCTCTGTGGGGCGGGGGGTGCCACCTCCCATGTGACAGCCAAAAACGTCCCAGACTGTGCCAGATGTCCCCGGGTGTCAAAATCATCCCCAGCTGAGAGGGACTGGAACCCTGCGTAGATATTCTATTGCCCTTCGTGTGACACACCAGGACTGCGAACACAGGGACACCCTGCGCAGAGACACGCGCTCCGATTTGATAAAACGCGATCCTCTCCTAGGGAAGGGGAAGAGCAGGGGTGAAGAGGCAACTTCTTTTTCTCCGTTATACCCTTTATGCTTTTAAGTTGTGTGGTATATGTGTGAATCACCTACGCTCAACGGGCACACAGACACGCGGGTGCACGGGTCATCCAAGCGGGGGGGCTTTCACTGAGATAAGTAAGTGGAGAATTAATTAATTAATAAATAAACCAAGGACACAAACGGGTAAGTGGAGATACTACACCGAGGTGCCCTATGTTGTATTCTTTTATACAAATTAACTAACTGTTTGACCCTGGTGGTCCAAGTACAGAATTAATCAGAATTATTCCAGTAAAAACAAAAGTGTATATTTGTTTAGAGTGACTTAGGTGCTTCTGGTTTTATTTTGTCATGACAAGCAACACCAATAGAGCATCATGTTTTGTTTTCCATCTGACAAATGAAAGTTCTCTCAGGCTCCAAAAACCAGAGGAGGAAATGGAGAAAAGAGAGACTTCCTTGAAGGAGCAGGGTTTGTCTGCATTTTCTAGGTTTGAATTTATAATGCTGGCGTTTGCTCTGCCCGGCACGCAGAAGCCCTCTCTTGGGGCAGCCGCCCCCATGCGCCGGGGAGGGTGTGGCCAGTATCCTGTCCCCACATGGAGAGCAGAATCCTGGTGGCCCCGTTAGTGGCACCATCATGTTACTGGAAGCTTCCAAACAGCCGTTAACCATCCCTCCTCTCTTTACCCAGATTAAAAGCTGCCCACTGGTTAATGCGCACAAACACACAGCTAAAAGGACTGAGCTCTAATGTTCGACGGCAGAGTAGGGTGACTATAGCTACCAACAAGATGTTGTACATATTTTAAAATAGCTAGAAGAGAGAACTTGAAAGGTTCACGACACATAAAAATGATAAATACTGAAGGTGATGGATACCGAGTACCCTGACTTGATTACATGTTCTATGCATGTAACAAAATATCACAGGGATTTGACTCCGGGGAGTTTACCTCCAGAATCAGAGAGAAATACTATGTCTCAATTTTTAAAAGCTGATAAATATTATGTATCAAGTTGTAAAAAGCTGTAACCATTTCTACCCTCTCTACCCTTCTTAAAAGCTGCCTACCGTACAAACCAACCTTCACTGTGTTAGCAAGTGGGTCTGGCTTTGGATCAGCTGTAATGCTACTAAGAGGGCATAAACTTGTACAACTTGTCACCTGGGAGCCAGCCTGGTGCTGTAAGAGCAGCCTTGACCGGGGATGCTTTGCACGCGTCACCTGGGTTATTCCCAGCAACGGCCCATTGTACAGACGGAGAAGTTGAAACAACCAAGACCAGGTGATTTGCCCAAGTCACACGGCTTCTTCACTGGAGAAAGCCCAGATCTGAACCCAGGAAATTTGACTTTGAACTACACCACTGAACATGTGTAAAACACGCTGTAATTTTTATTAGGTTTCTACAGTTTTTTTTAATGTGTCACTGACATGCTTTTTGAATGTTGTAAGAGCTCATTTTTCTCATAAG
This sequence comes from Avahi laniger, assembly GCA_963575035.1. Classification (NCBI taxonomy): domain Eukaryota; kingdom Metazoa; phylum Chordata; class Mammalia; order Primates; family Indriidae; genus Avahi; species Avahi laniger. Next base: position 27,345 of record CAUYSK010088662.1, on the reverse strand, counting down.
CTCTGTGATTTTTATTGCATGATTTTGCACAGCACTGCAATTTTTAGGCACGTATGTGCCGCATTCCAGCAGGACTGTAATTATCTCTGCTAAGTTTTACAGACTCTCAGAATATTCTGATCCTGATTCTATTATCCATAACATTTGACATTTCCGAGCTTCATGTTATCCATGAATTTGATGAGAATATAACACTAAATGTCCCTAAATCACTGAGAGGGAAAGGCTAGTTTCTGGAGGATAGATTTCCAGAAATAAAACAGGTATTTCCTGTGGGATAAAGTGGTTTCAGGATAATAAAGAATTTTAAATCACGTTATTGACTTAACAAGGTACTTTCCAATGTTGCTTTGGGAAGAAGAGACCTCCCCCCCCTTATGGAAATCCTTGTTTAAGAAGGCATCTTAAGAAATGTGGGCTTTGGACTCTGGGTGGCACTTTTAAGAAATTTCCTAGTGCCGTGTCTTTGCTTTAGAGGTGAATCGGCATGGCCCCTGGAAATGACCCGTCCTGCCAAGGTGGCCGGTCTGCTACCGGCAGAGCCGAGTTTCCCGCAACGGTTCGCAGCTGTTCTTACGGCAGGGGCTGGCTCCCGGGTTACGTGTTGCACAACTTTATATCCTTGTAGCAACACTGCAGCTGATCCAAAGCCAGACCGAGTCATCATCGCAATGACGGTTTGTGCAGTCGGCTGCCTTTAACATGGGCAGAGAGAGGAGGAACCCTTACAGCTTTTTAAGATTGGTACATAAATACCACAATGAATACGGCACTTTACCTGGGAGAGCCCTGAAGTGTGCTCGTGGAAGTGGCCCGGAAGGATCACAGCTCAGGAGCTATCATGAAGCGGTGGCAACAGTATTATCTGAAATCAGAAGACAGCGCGTCAGCGGATGTGCGTGGGTCGGCTCATGGAAATCAGAGAACTGACGTCGTCCGTGGACGTGAGGCACAGACACGCGTGCGTTTTGTACATGTCTTTGCTGCTCGGTTCAGCTGGGGCCAGTTTTCTGTATCTGCCTAGCATTTATGGCAGGTGAAGTTGTCTGTGAGCAAACAGGAATTTTGTGCTGAGTTCGAATTGTCCCCTAATAATATCAGTCGCCGTGGAACAAATTTGCATTTTCAAAATAAGCATTATGACAGAAATGCACAACACCTAACACGTGGGATAAAAATTACTGCAAGAATAATTAATGATAGCTGACATTTGTATCGGGCTGACCATATGCCGAGCGTTTACATATATTACATTTTTTAAGTCTGAGCCACCTCCTTGAGGTAGGTGTGGTCATCATTACCCCATTTTACAAATGAGGAAACCAAGGCACAAAGAGGTCGGTAGGATGGGACTGGGATTCGATGCCGGGGATTTTATCTCCGGAATTGGCACTCCACTGTGCATAGCAGCAGCTGCGTGCAAAGGCCCAGGGGTCGCCGTGTGCTGCACGCTGAGCCCCGCGTGCGTCCGCAGTGAGCTGTGACCGTGGTGGCAGCTACCAAGCCCTGGCGTCTCAGCCTTCGTGGAGCTTCGACGTGGGGGAGAAGGGAAGTGAAAAGCTTATCACTTAGCATCTCCTCCGCTCAGGACATGCCGGGCTGGAGCAGCCAGTCCTGTTCCGGCTCCACACTTCTGAGGGGAGGGGGTAAATAATCCAGGTTTAAGGAGATATAAATACACCCGTGTTCAAAGGAGCGTGAGCGAGAGGGTGAAGGAATTTAAAGTCCTGCTAGACGAGAAGCTCAGGAGGAACTTAGGATGTTTAGAAGAGAAAAACAGCCATACGAGAGCTTCCTCGAAATTTTTGAAAGGTTAGAACATGTCAAGACTATTCGATTTCCCTGGGTTTTTTTTTTTTAATGTTTTGTTTTTTCCCTGTATGAACCCATGGAGTAGAAAAGCACAGATGAGATAATGGCTCATGTTTATTGAGCACTTAGCCGAGACACTGCGTGTGTATCACCTGGGTTGCTCCTGGCAACAGCCCTGTGACGTGGGCTCTGACGTTCATCCCCATCATACGGTGGGGGACATCGAGGCCACCGAGATCAGGGGATTGGCCCAAGCGGCAGAGCAGGGATTTGAATTCAGGAAGTTTGACTTCAAAATTTGTATTCATCGCCGTCAAGCAGAAGAAAGCACAGGGAGACCAATTCGGACTCCATATAAGGGAGAATGTTCTAGAAATCAGAAGTGCTCTGAGTTAGACTACACAGCCTCTGAAATAGTGAATACCTGACCTCTCGTTGGGGATACGTAAGGAGGAGCAAGAACAGGCTGGATAAGATTAGCTTTGAAGGTTTCCTCTAAAACTGGCTTTCCACGGTTCCAACAGGGAGTAGACAATACGCGGTTCTAAAAACATAAATTTTAAAACCAACAAACAAGCACAGCAGCCCAGGGACCAAGATAGCTGCCTTAATGCCTTCATTCCCCAGATATTTATGCATAGGGTTTTGTAGTGAGTTAATCTGTATTAAAAGGAAGAGTAGTTTCCATTTTGAGAGGTGTGACTTCTTTAAGTGTGGTTCTGTAAATATATTAACAGAATCTAAAACGCAGAGAATATCAAATGTATGTTTAAAATATCTTTGCCCTGTGGAATCTTGCAGATATCAGGGAAGGATCTTTAAAACAGTCCTTCCCATCTTAAAAAAACGTTCCCGCCCTACAGTTTCCCCTGGGCCACCCCACCACCTCTGCTCCGCCCTTCACCGCTAACTCCTGAAGAAGTCGTGTAGCTTCCCCTCCTCCAGGGGAAAGCAAGCCCTGGCTTCCTCCCCAAGCACCCTCTCCAGGTCACGAGCCCAGCGCTGGCCTCGGACCCCGATCTTCGCCCGCTGTGTAGCCTGGAGCCACCCCTTCCCTCTTGGGTGCCCTGCTGCTGAGGTTTCGTCCCACATCCTCTAACCTCTCTGCCACTCACTCCTACTTTTCATTTTTCTTCCACCATCTGCTGGCAGTTGTCTGTCTTCACTGTCCGGGCATTTTTATCTCGTCTTATTCTACACTCTCCCCATCTCTGTGTCTTTCGAGTGTTGTTCTTCCCCTTCTGTCGGCCTTTCAGTGACGGGTGTCCCCGGGTCCTCTTCTGTTTTCGCTCTAGCAATGGCACCCTCTGGTCTTCTCCAATGGCCTCCAGCCCCACCCATTGGGGATGACTCAGATCTCGGGTTTGTGCATCTCTGAGCTCCAGGGCTGTGTGTCCAGCTGAGAGCTGTGCACCTTCTCCTAGGTATCTCCAGGTATCTCAGAGCAACAAGTCCGGAGTGGAGCCCGTGACTTCCCTCCACCAGCAATCTGCAGACCACCCTCCGTCTTCCCCTCACCCCTCCCTCTAACCGAGCGTCTGGTTCCATCTGTTCTCCCACCCGGACACTCTCCAGCCAGGACACGTGTTCCCTCCTCCTCACCTTGTCTGTTCAGAACCTCCTCCGTTCTTCACCATCTGCCTCCTGCTCCTCTCCCCAAGGTCATCGCTGCCATCAGACCCTCATCATCTTCACTCCGGATATGTGGATCTTTCTTCAGTCCCTGGAACCAGCTCTTCTGACCTGCACACCTGCTTTTGTACGTGTGGCTTCCTCCGTCTGGAGCAGGTGAAGTCTGGCTAGTTCCTATTCCTTCCTCAGGTACCAGTTAGAGGTCATCTCTACGGTGAATCTTCCCAACCTCCCAATAAGATGATCGCTATACTCCCATGATACCCCATGATGCCCCGTTCTTCCCCCAATAAAAAGAATTTGATATAGGACCTTCTTATCTCTTATCCCTGTTTATTCATTTGTATGTCCCCTTTGATCGTTAATTTCACGAGAACAGAGTCAGTTTTATGTCTAGCACAGAGTAGATTCTCAATAAGTGTTTGTTGAATGAATATGAAAAATTGAGATTCTGTGCTGTCTTTGTCCAGCCAACCACCTTTGCCTACTGCGACCTGTTGCACAGGACTTCACAGATTCATAAATAGAAGCCACAACCTTCCACAGTTTGGGCATAAAACTAGTCTTTTGTAAGGATAAATTTGCCATGTGTCTTAGAAACTTGGTCTTAGAGTTGCAAGATTTGGGGTTCATTAGCTTTGCAATTTAGGCTTGTTTTTATGGAACACATCTCGAGACTCCACGATGGTGTGTCCATTGACAAGTTGTTTAAAAGTAATTACATCCCAGAAAGTTTATTTTCTAAAACGATTAATCAATTGAATGCATTCACAGCTTAACAAAGGGGAAACAAATCTATTTATAATTACAAAGGACTTTTCGATTTAAAATAAAGTAGCTCGCAGCCTCAATTTTTAGCCAAAAAAATTTGCATGTGCTAAAAATCTTAAAAATACAGTACTAATATAAAACAGGTAGAAAAGATATAAATGTATTTGCTACGACTGAACTGTATCCTTAAAAATGGCAAAGATGGTAAATTGTATGTGCATACTTTACCTCAATAAAAAATAAATTGAAAAAATGTAGATGGACTATCTTGGTATTTTGGTCAATGAACAGCTTCCTTTTAAAACTGGATGATGTAAAACACCCTTTCACCGGCGGGGAAGACCGGTAAGATAAATTCCTCAGCAGCGGCGTAGCTTTCTGGGTTAGCGTGGTTTTAGTCGACAAAGAAAACTGAGCTGTGACTTCCGTGTCACGGGCGGTCGCTGTCCTGAAGAGCTTCTTTGTATATGCAATAAAACAGAAGACGCTTAAGCACTTGAAGAGTTCCACATCTAAGACAGCAGCCCCCGTAAGACTGGATCTAACTCACCCTATTACAATGGGGCAGAAATACATGAGCCACGATTTTGTTTGAAACATTGGACCGTTTTCCTTTGAGTCCACGCTCTCCAAGCCGCCCCTGCTCCCTGGTGCTACTTTAACGCAAGGTCACTGCTGTGCGCTGGTGCCTTTCCCAGCCAGGCAGGCGTGAGGACGGTTCTTCCCGTGTGAGTCAACTCTCTGAGCAGACGGTTTCAAAGCAACACTTTCTTGATCCCGGGGAAGACAATGTTCTAAAACACCATGACCACACCAGGAAATAAATAAAGATACCCAGGATTTTAAATCAACTTTCAGACCTGACATTTGTAAAAAGGGGAAAAAAACCAAAGTGAGTAACACACACTGTAGAGTGATTGGAGACAGGTGTAAGTAGACAAATCCACAGGACAAAAGCAGACACCTCCTTTGCTCTGCGTTCCAAAGGCCTTTCTCATGCAAAAGTTCCGGCCAGTGGAGAAAATCAGGCCAAGGCAAGTTTGAGGTAAAACCCTTACGAGGCTGTCTTTCAAAACCCTTCACTGTACTGCCTCTCCTCATCTTTTGCTGACGTAAAACCATACACACGCGCTCTCTCTATTGCTCCGACAATATGTGTGCTTGATGAAATATCTCTCAACGCTATTGTTTAATTGAAAGTTTTCACGTTCCCATCCAGCTGCCTCCCTCTTGGCGATGCCCACTGTTTCCGCAACCACTATCATCAAACCCTCCTCCTGCCCCGCCCCCAACGCTGCGTCAACACGGCCAGGGCGTCGACCAAGGGACCCCGGCACAGACTGGCTCGAGCAGGAGACAGATAAATGCTCGCTTCCTGCTCTCCACGTGGGACAGAGGAACAATCCGGGTGCACCCGTCACTGGGCCACTGGGCCAATGATCCAATGGCCTTGTGTCATTTCCTGGCCAAGGCGAAGTGAGAGCCAGGAAATAAGGCGTCTAGCCGGGTGCACCTGCCCAGGTAAAACCTGGGTGTCGGGGACTAAAGCCCTGGGCTGCCCTGTGCTGGCGGCCACGTGTGACCCCACTCAGCTCCTCCGCCTCAAAGTGGGACTCAGGTGGTACAGTCACTGTCCCCTTCTAGGGGATTGTTGGCAAATATTTACCGCTTCTGAAAAGGCTTAGCATTTGGTATCCTTACTCTTAGAATGTAAGTCCCATGGCCCAGGTCTCAACTACCAGCAAATGCAAATATTCATTCGTCAAACGTTTACTGACTGCCAGAAGGAGGTGAGGAACGGCAGGAGGACAGCCGAGGGAGGGGGTGCCAGGCAGACGACACTCCGCGCAGAGCCTCGGAATGGCAAGTGCCTGCAGGCTCAGAAGGAGAGGGGAGGAGACGACTCGAAGGAGGTAACAGGAGGCCAGAGGACTGAGGGCCGCGAAGGCCATTGTCAACTGAAAACCCTTAATTTTGATGACCATAGGAAGGCTTGGGAGGGTCTGAACAGAGGAATGTCAAGTTGATTTATTTTTTAAAACATCTCATTGCCATGTTGAGAGTCAGACTAAAGGGCACAAGGATGGAAACAGACTGATTGGGAGGCTACTGTGATAATCCGAGAAGAAATGCAGGCTTGGACCGGGGCAGTAGCAGCGGGGAGGGTCAGATTCTAGGTATTCTGAAGAGAGAGCGTAGGGGATTTGTTGGTCTTGGACTTCCCAGCTTCTAGAACTGTGGGAAATAACTCTTTGGTTTTTTAAGCCACTCAGCTTATGGTATTTTGTTAGCAGCTCAAAGACAGCATCTATACCCCTGTCTACACCTGTATCTATGTATCTGTACCTGTATTTGTACCTGTCCCGGGACCTACAGCCATATATTAATACCTATACCTTATCCGTATCCATATCTGCACCTACGTGCGCTATCTGTCTACTCACCTACCTACCTACCGGTGTTGGTCGTCCCAGTTACCCCAGGCAAGACGTCCCCACTAACCCCGGGCGCTGCTGTACTTACTAAAAGCCTGTGGCGTTGGACCGGGGCTCAGCCCGGTGCAGCAGGTCCAGAATCTACGGTGGCAGTGAGCCCCGTGAAAGTCCTGATCCTGCCCCGAGAACCCTGCGGCCGGGCCGTGCATGTCCCCATATGCCGGTGGCAAGTGCACAGAGGGACCTGCCAATCGGGGACCCCTGACGCCGCCATGTGCACCCGGATCCCTGTACAGTTCCAAGTTACCAGCGCTCTGTTCCAAAGGGCCTGGAGGGGAGTCATGGATTTTCTTACAACTGCGGCAGCGACGTCAGTAGCCAACCCCGAGTGTGCTCCGTGCGCTGGCACTGTCCTCCTTGTCACATGTTCACAGAAGCCCTGGGAGGAAACCGCCCCACCCTCAGGGCTCCTGGGAGGCGGAGGAGGCAGCAGAGCCTCCCCTCCACCCCACGGGGACCCCGGCACACCGTCTGCCTTCGCACCGTCACCCCCTTCCCGCTAACTTATTTCTGCTTCTCTCAAGTGCCCCGTCGGTCCTCCGTCAGACGTAAGCTATTGTGGACACTTACTGAAGCCCATGGTATGTTTTTAAAAAAAGAAACCGTAACATCCCTCTTTCCAAAGTAAATGTCTTTTGGAGAAGCTGCCGTTCCTTGCTGCCTTTCGGCCGAGTGTGCAGCAGAAGCAGATGTTTGTGATAACAGCGACGGAGCATTTATGGAGCACCTTCTGTATGCCGGGTGCTCTCCTGTTCTCCATCTGAACTGGTCCGGGGAGAGTTGCCATCCCCATTTGCCACGAGGAAACGGGGTCCCACACTGTGAGCAGCTTGCCCTGCAACCCACGAGGGGCAACGACGGAGCCGGGATTCATCCCGGTTTAATCCGACTCAGAATATCCACTAGGTTGGGTGACGATGCTTGGGAAAAGGCATACGTCATGGATTTTGGAGACTGGTAACTCAGTGATCTCTGAGACAGTCTGGGAACCCTGGGACCACTGGTCACCCCATCTCTGGGCCTGGAAGACTCGACCCTCACTTGTTACGGCAGCCAACAAGCAAGGCCAAGCAACCTCACTGACTTCACGAAAATCAAATTTGCAACATGTTTCTTAAAAAGCAGACACTGTCTCCATCTCCCAATCCTTACCTTCCTTTTAAAAGCAAATTAAAAAAAAAAGGACATTGAAAAACAGCCTTCTAACAGGGCAGGACCTGGCTAACAGCCTTCGGACAAGCCCTCAGGTGGGCTTCCAGCCCTGGGCTCCTCCCAGGGCCGCCAGGACCCCCCCCCCCCAGCACACACGGAGCCCCCAGCACCTAACCACAAAGCCCTTCGCTCACCACCAATTAGTTTTGTTTTCAGTATAAACAGCGCTACCTGGGAGAAAAATGCAGCCTCCCAGAGCACCAGGCTGTTTTCCCCAAACAGGTGAGAGATTCCTGGTTCCTCCCCCTCGGCCTGCAAAGTGGGACATTTGGCTTTCTTTCTTGCAAATAGCGTCCTTCCGAAGGCCACCGGGAGCCCGGAGGCCGAGTCAGGGGCTAGGGCTGACTCCACAGAGGCGGAAGGAAAGCAGGGCGGAGAGAACAATGACCCTTTTCTCTGCGCTCTTTGTGGTACATTTTATTTTGCGGTGGTTGTGCGCGTCCCTGACAAACAGCCCGCGAGCGCGGCGTTGGCGGCGCGGTCTCCAAGGCCCTGCGCGTAGCACAAAGGCATCTCTGCGTCGCGGGCCTCCTATCAATGAGTGCCCGACCCTTGCGCTTTCTTTGTTGAAAGGAAAAAAAAAAAAAATCCTACTTAAGCAAAAGTAAACCACAGCCCGATACTGTGCCAACCGCATTAACCAACTTCTCTTCCGCGCCTTTGAAGTTAGCGGGGGGCAGCGTGCTTGTGGTGCAAGGAAAGAATGATACTTTAAGCGATTCCTTTTCATCCCTTTAACTTAATGAAAGATTAATGGCCTTGTTATTTTTGTTTCTGCTCTTTCTTCCCCCCTTTAATTTCCACCCCCACCATCCCTGCCGCTGGAATCGAAAATCCTTCCCTGTCACGGTTTTCCGGATCGGTGGGTTTCGTGAATGCGGCTCTGGCTCCTTCGACGCCATCTGCAAACTGGGTCACCTGCGCCCAGTCCCAAACCTCCAGGTGTCTTCCAGGGAGGAGCTCTGCGGTGAGCAAGCAGGTGGGTGGCAGCCCAGGAGAACCGGATTTTATTCAAACACACCCGACCTCCTTTGAGACTGGGCTGGAAGGCCTTGGCAGGGATTTGGCTTTTTTTTTCTCCTGAAGATTCAGTGCGACGTTTTCTGGCACCTTCCTGGGAGGCTGGCCACAGGCTGAGCAGGAGGCGTGTAAACACACCGAGGACGAGTCCCCACCCACGCCCGTCCTCCCCTGTCCAGGCCCACCCAGCTCTGGGCTGCAGTCTCAGGCATTCCCCGCTGCCCACCCTGCCTTCAGGCCGGTCTCACTCTGCCGCCACCGCGACCTTCCTGACATGAACATCATGCTAGTCTCTTGCTTAAAACCCTCACTGGAGGCGGGGTGTGGTGGCTCACGCCTGTAACCCCAGCACTCTGGGAGGCTGAGGAGGGAGGATCGCTTGAGCCCAGGAGTTGGAGGCTACAGTGAGCTGTGATGATGCCACTGCACTGTAGCCTGGGGGACAGAGCAAGAGTGTCTCAAAAAAATAAACAAAAATAAAACCAAAAAACAAAAAGAAAACAAACCAAAAAAACCCTCAATAGATCCTCAACTCTCTTAGAAGAAAATCCACGCTCCCTGCGGGGCCCTGTGAGGCCCTGAGGCCCGGCTCCCTCCAGCTCTTGCTGGCTCTGCCTGGGCCCCCATCGGCCCTGTGCTCGTTCCGGCCTCACCCCTTCCTCAATACCCCGTGGGACTTGCTCCTGTGGTCTTCCGGCCTCAGTGACGAGCACCCGCAGAGATGCCCACGCGCGCCCCGCAGCACCCTCCCCACCTCCCCGCGCCGACGCCTGTCCCCCATGTCATTTTTCCAAACACGCACCTTTATCGGAATTTGTTTACTCGGGGGTGAGCCAGCCGCTCCTGTGGGAACGCGGGCACCATGCGAGCGGCCACCTGTTGGTCTCACCTGCTCGCCGGTCGTTGGCCGAGGGGGCCCTTGCACCAGACACGCTGCCGGGTGGGACAGCGCGGTCGGGAGGCTCTCCCTCTGTCCGTGGGGGACGAGTGGCATTTAGCTTCGTGGTGCCCCAGACTAAATGCACCAGCAGTAAAGTACATTTCGGTAGCAGAGGACCCCAGAGATGGTCTCGACTAATTAGCTGGCTAAATCAGGGAAAAGGGGACATCTGTGTGAGCACACAAAGGAGGTGTTTAGAGTGTATTCAAAAGTCCTGGGCCCACTCAGTTGGATATCCTCACACACTGAGTTTGTGCCTGGCCTGTTTCTGCAAACGTAGAAAGACTGATTACGACCTAAGCCCCAACATAACAGAACAATCAGGAAAGTATATTACCTAGAATGCAGCAGCACCTATTTACTCATTGGTTCTACCAATTCAATAAACTATAGTGATATCTCATTACTAAAGGCAAGGAGCCAATGCAGTTATTCGTAATTCCTATTTCAGATAAATTCCAAAAGACCCCTAACGGCTCAGCGGCAATGCCCTGCCTGGCGAGGCCACCGAGACCCCCGGGTGGGGTGAGGGGGTCACAGGCTGCTCTGCTCTTTCCCAGCCTGAATTGCATGCTGCTATTTCATGTGGACCTTCTACAGATAGTTGTCTTCCCCGGAATATTCTAAAACCTCCTCTAGGGCTGAAAAGGAGTCTTAACCATTCCACGGTAAGAACTTGGTGAGTTTTGAGATCTGTGAGTGGAAGGAGCAAATCCCGCCAGTCCGTTTAAGGCTGTCCTTGGCAGAGGTGACATGGAAAAGTGACTCACTACAGCTGTTTTGCCCCCCCCCCGGGGCACAAAGACTGCTCACACCGTTGTCATCTTATACATATTATTGCAAGTTTTCTGAAACATCCTCGGTTCACCCAAATTCTGGCCACATCCATGATTCTAATGTTTTGGCCAGCCTTTGGCTGTTTTAAAAACTCTAATTGCAGTGAAAATGTATGGTAGAGAATTCTTCAGGTCCTGTGACTCTTTAGGTTGGGATTTCCAGACCCGTCTTCGGCATGTGACGGCCGACGTACCTGCCAATCACTCTGAGACGAAAGAATCCTGGGGTGTGTACACCGAACGGAGACCGTCCCGAGAACAGAGCTGTTGTCTTGTTTCCAGCCAAACAATGGCCCTGTTACATAAAAGCTTAAACCCTGTACTGGGAAGGGTTTAATGAAGATAAACCCTGATGTATGACATTAAATACATCCCCTTCTTTTAATAACTCAAGTTGATTTCAGATCAGGAATCGCAGTAGTCTAACACTATGAAAATTAAAGAGAAATTTTCTGCCATTACACCAAGCAGCCTGCTTAATAAATCAGTAATGAAAAAGAATAATTTATTATGGCTTGTGAATTCTGACAGCTCTAAAAAGATGTCCTTCCTCTTCCCCCAAAGGGAGAACGGAATTTTTCTTTTTACCTTCAATACCCTGGCATTAAGCATAATTTCTCTGTCTGTAGAACTTCGCTATTGAAGAGGAGAAGGGATTAGATTTTTACATCACAACCTATTTTAAGCAATTATAATCCACAAGTAATCTTTCTCATTCATCCCCCCCGGGGCGAGGAAGCTGTAAGAGCCTGTTCCGGGGCCTCCGTTTAGATCAATGTTTGCACTCCTGTCAGCTGAGTTAGCTGGGATTCTGCGTGCTGAGCACATTTATCCCAGACTCCGAGAAGAGGGTCGTCTCTCACAAAAGGAAGTTTTCCCAATCGAGAGCCATTAGCACGGTCAAATGGCATCTCACATCCCTCCTTTGTGTTTTGAACGTGTCTTTTGGTCTTTGGCCTTCGTGTGCCAGGGAGTAAAGAAACTTCTGGCCCTGTGTTAAGCCACTTAGGAGTTAACTACCTGGCTTTTCTTCAGCCCACTTAGATTTCTGGTAATTCTCAGCATTAGGGAGCGGCACACTGGAGTCCGTTCAGACAGGCTTCTGAGAGCTGACTGCTACATTTTCAGGAATTTTGTGAATCCGTTGTTAAACAGAGCATTATTAAAAATTAAACATAAACTTGCATTTAAATAAGGTATGTTAAAGGTGGAAAATGCTCACAGTTTTACTGCATTTCATTGCGATCTATGCTCTCAAGGTTAATTGCTTTGGTTTATCTGCACAAGGATATGCTATGTCACGGAGGGCTACAGCATCTTTCTTCCCAGCTGTTTGTTGGTAGCTTGAAATTGGCCACGAGGAGTATTTACACCGTGGAAATCGGCAAACATTACCAATCTGGTTTGCTTGATTTTTTGTTGTGGTAGGGGTTTTGTTTACCTGGAAAGCTGGTTGTTGAACACTTTTCCCCACTGGCCACGGAGCCGGTGGAGGTGGATGAAAGTCAAGACATGCTCGGGCTTCAGATCAGCCACGCGAGGCCAGCACTTGCATCTGAGAGCCAATAAAGGCCATTTAGTCATTTGAAATCTTTGCCGAACACTTACTGTGTTCTCAGCCCTGCGTATAGAGTCATAAACAAGGCAGGTGGGGTCCCTGCTCTCGAAGAGCTGACATTATCGTGTATTAAGTTCAGTAGGTGCAATAGGCCGGGCGCGGTGGCTCACGCCTGTAATCCTAGCCCTCTGGGAGGCCGAGGTGGGCGGATCGTTTGAGCTCAGGAGTTCGAGACCAGCCTGAGCAAGAGCGAGACCCCGTCTCTACTAAAAATAGAAAGAAATTATTTGGACAACTAAAAATCTATACAGAAAAAATTAGCCGGGTGTGGTGATGCATGCCTGTAGTCCCCGCTACTCAGGAGGCTGAGGCAGCAGGATTGCTTGAGCCCAGGAGTTTGAGGTTGCTGTGAGCTAGGCTGATGCCACGGCACTCACTTGAGTTAGCCCAGGCAAAAGAGTGAGACTCTGTCTCAAAAAAAAAAAAAAAAATAGATGTCATACATAAATTGGGGAACGTGTTAGGGAATACGGGGCCACTTCAGATCGGATGGTGAAGAAGGGCTTCCCTGAAGAGATCCTGTTTTATTTTCTTTGTAACAATCATCACAAATGAAAATTTGCTTCTTAACATGCATCCTGGTTATGACCCCCTGTCCCCCCAGGCCTTGAGCGTGATGAAAACGGAGACGTCATCTTAATCTGTATCCGCAGTGCGTGGCCGCAGTAGGAACACGACACACGGCAGATATTTCTTGCATGTGTTAAGTGGTATCTGAGCTGACACCCATAACATGAAAATGCTTCCTGTGCAGAGGCAGGAGACAGAGGTCTAGGCAGTGGGAATAGCAGGTAGAAACCGCTGAGGCTGCAAAGTGCTGGCTGGAACAGAATAAAGAAGGGACATCGGTCAGAGTCAGCACCAATCCACACTGAAATGTCGGCAGATCCCACAGTTCCACTTCTCTTCATCTCCGTGTGGTGCGTTGTGGGTGATGCCCTCAGCTTTATCTCCAGTCCAGTGATTCTTTCTTCAGCTGTATCTGAGCTAATCTTCAATCCATCCCTTAACTGTTTTATTTCAAACACCAGATTTTTTCAACTTAGAATTTCTATATGCTTCTTTTGCAAATCACTTTTTAAAGGTGTCTTATTCTTTTATAGTTTTCTATTCCTTCCTTTACTTTTTTTGCACCATTTTAAAGACTTCTGGGATAAATTAAACTTTGACATGATATATTATCCTTTTAATGTGTTGCTGGACTCCATATGCCAATATTTTGTCTAGGAAATTTATATTTATGCTCATATGTCAGATTGGCCTATAACTCTTTGGGCATAAGACTTCCTGATTGTCATATTTTCTTAATAATTATACCCTTGGTAATCTGAATATTCTTCTTTAGCCTCTAACTTTGAATTCATTTGTCTAACACTAATATTGCATTTTTTTGTATCCCTTTATTTTTAAACTTGTTATATCATAAGTGTGCCTTTTGCAAACATCACATAGCTGAGTTTCTGTTTGTACCCAAGTCAAATGTATCTTTCCTTTTTTAGGGGGAATTGACTGAATAGCATTTATTTTATCATGATGTCATAACATTCCTGGGTTTCTGTTTATTTTATGTTATTTCTTTTCCATGCTTCCTCCCTTTTGTAAATTGGGCTAAGCAAGCTTTACTTATTCCATTTACCTTTTTTTAGCAACTACCTTGGCAGTTATACATATTGGTTATATTTTTCTTGAGGTAATTTAACTTTTTAGTCATCATGATCAATTTTACCTGTGGGCTCTTGGGGTGGGGTGGGTGCTCTGGGCACCAGTCCCGTCTCCGACTCGATTCACCCAATCCCAACTGCTTTCTCATTTACAGGAGTTTCTGGAATTTTTCTCTTCTGCTGATGGTACCATCCTTGTTTTCCACAGATATTTTGATTTTTAAAAATATATAATTATCTTTTTCTGTAGTTTCTGGGGATTTGGAGCAAGAAGGAGAGGCAGATGTTAACACGCTCTTTTGATCAAACATCTTTTTTGAAAGCACTTTGCCAGTTTTAAAAAATTTAAATAATTAACCCCTCTGCTTATTCCTTATAGATAGCCTTGAAAAATCAGTATTAAAATCTCTAGTTTGGAGACGAGAAAATTAACACCCAGAAACATTAACTAATTTGTGTAGAGATACTCCTCTTGGAAAGGAGAAGAAAGAGGGCTGAAACCCAAGTCTGTCTGATATTTAAGGTCATGTTCTTTCTGCTCTGACAGATGGCGGAGCCTCCTTTCCTCCTCTTCCTCCTCTTTTTCTCTCCTTCCTCCTTCTCTTATCATCATCACCATCACCACCAATGTCATAACCATCACTAGCACTAACACCATCATATCTGCCATCATCATCACCATCACCATCATCATCACCATCACCATCATCATCACCATCACCATCATCATCACCATCACCACTACCAATATCATAACCATCACCACCACTAACACCATCATAACCACCGTCACCACCATCACCATCACCATCATCACCAATGTCATAACCATCACCATTATCATCACCATCATCACCATCACCATCTCTAACACCCTCATAACTGCTGTCATCATCACCATCACCATCATCATCATCATCACCGTCACTAACACCATCATAACTGCCATCATCATCATCACCATCACCACCATCATCATCACCATCACCATCACCATCATCACCATCATCATCATCATCACCATCGTCATGACCCTCACTAGGTTTTCATCCCTGAGGAACCCCTGAGTCCCTTGGAGAGCAGGAACCAGTTTCTGTCACCTTGGCCTTTCCTGTGCCTACCGTGTGGCCTGATGCCCACATTCACAAGTCTGTCTTTAGTGTCTTTTTCTGCCTCTTGACTTTTAGCCTCCTCTGAGCACACTTGTCTTGTTTGCTAATGTTCCCATCATGTCCAACAGATGCCGGGGCAGAGTGGGAGTTTGGTTAAAAGTTTATTAAATAAGCAAATGAATCAGTGCTTTGTAGATGTTTATGAATGCATGTTGCAAAGTGCTACCATATAAAAATGAAGATGTAATTCAAAGACAGAAGGTAAGAAAAAAGATGGATTAGAAATCACATGATTATATAAACTAGAAATATGAAAATTTAATTCCACTAGTGAAATTTTCTGACAGTATGGTCTAAATGTTCTCCAAAATCATTGATGTTTTTAAAAACATCTTGCTCTGTATTAACTACCCAGTATAATGAATCCTCTTTTGGTACATTTGTTTTTGGTAAAAATCTATTGCCTAGACTCAACTTTTGTCCACCACTTTCTTATCCTAAACATCTGATGACTGCACAACTCCCAGAGCAGAGTTATTATTAAGAAGCTGATATTCAAATTAAGTTAATTCCAATGACTGTATTCCATTAGCCCATTTAAAAGCATTCACTGAGTCTGTCTAGGATGCCAGATCTTCCGGGCAGTACAGGAGAAAGGAACGAGTAAGACCCAGTCTCTGTCATTCACACTTTGACATTTTATCAGGGAGGAAAACGTGGCCCGTTCATGAATGTGTAATTCCTCCCGTTCTTTGCCTGATGGAGGAGTTTGGTTTGCTCAGCTCTGCACAGGAAAAGGGCCTGGCACAGACCCAGCCTCCCCGGATGTCTCCCCAGGCTATGACGCGTTCCTGGTGGGAGTCGGGTGTTCATTGTGCAGCCTCTCCCTGCACCCGGGAGCCCCCCGCTTTTAATCTTCTCGACGAGCCGTAGAAGTTGGCTTAATCTCAAACGTCCCTCACACCAGAAGGAATGTAGAGGTGATTGATGGTCATTCTAAATGAACTGGGGCCAAGGATAGTGTCTTATTCAGCTTGGTGTCCTCTGACGCACATGGCAGACACTGGTTAAATGAAAAATATCGGCCCCCTGCCCCAGGATGGGGTTGATGAGATTTCTCCACTGTGAAGGGACTATTTTTCCTTTTGTAAATCATGAGTATCTTACGGTGAGGTCATTTCAAGCTATGCAAATGTCCTGTTTCTCATCAAACTTTCACTCGCTGGTTTTAGCCTCCCTTGCTGACTGTGGTCTAAACAATTATCACTGTAGGGTTTGCCAAATGGTGATGTCACCTGTTTCTTTTAATTGTGACTATGCATTAAAAAAACCAAATCTCACCTTGATGACTCCAGCACTTTTTGGCTGTCTGATCTTCGCACGTTCCTTATACTTTCTGAACTTTATTTGCCTTATCTGTGGACTGGAAATAATAACAGTAATTGACACAGAGTGTTGTCTGAAAATTACTTTGAATAATACGTAGGAAGCTCTTAGAATGGTTTGTGACAAGTAGTTAATATTCCATCAAGGTGAGCCATTAGTGTTTCCGCCATACTTATCAATATTACTCGCTCAATACTCGTGGGATCTTAAAACATCATTCGGTTTTGGGGGACTCAGTGCATGATGAAAGATTTTGCAGTACTGTCTTGAAGGGAGTTGTAAGGGTGTTCACAAAGGCAAAGAATGCAAATCCATGCCTGGGAGCGGGAAGATAGTCCTGAAAGGACTTAGAGACTGCGGGGAAACCGGGGGGACTCCAGCGTACATTTTTTCAAGCTCCTCAGAGCAAACATCTGTGCGCCCTGATAGAGGATCCTGGCGTGCGTTATTCTGCAGAGATAAGAGATATATTAGAAATCGTCCCTGTGGAATTACTCTGTGAAATTAGGGATTGGACCATGGGACCGGTTTTCTTATGAAACGAGAGTCTCTGAGGAATGCCACAATTTGGGAACATCTACTTGTCTGCGTCCGAGTTGGAGAGTGTTGCCGGATGAGATGTACGTGCCTGGTAGCGCGTTGGAGTAGCGGACGGAAAGGCCGTGGTGGTCGACTCCGCGGAAGAGGGGGTGCGAGAGTCTCTCGAAAGCTCATCGCGAAGCCTTCTCTGCTGGCTTCTTGCCGCAAGCGCGTGGCTTGAGTTTCTGGTTGGCGGCATCCGTCTGCGCAAGGTGCTCGCGCGGACTGCCGCCCTCGGAGCACTGCTGTCTTCGAGAGGAGTGGCCAGGAAGGAGACTGGACCATGGGTCCGAGGGCCCTGGCTTCAAAGTGACTTTGCGAAAGTCCAGCCCCCACCCCCGAATCCCCTTATCTGTAAAATCGGGTAATAATTGTCCCGGGTTGAACATTCGTGTCCGTCTGGAACCTCAGAACGCGACCTCTTTGGAAAGAGTGTCTGTGCAGACGTAGTTAAGGTGAGGTCCGGATGGATTAGGTGGTTCCGTATCCAGTGACTCGTGTCCTTATAAGAGGCAAAAACGTGGACACGAAGAGACACCCAGGGAACAACCACGTGAAGGAGACAGAGATGGGAGTGACGGTCTCCACGCCCAGGACACCGAGGGTCACTGGAAACTCCAGGAGCTGCAGAGACACGGGGAACAGACTGTCTTTCAGAATCTAAAAAAAAAAAGCCAATAGCCAATGGCCCCTTGATTTTGGACTTTTGGCCTCCACAGCTATGAGAAAATAAATGTCATTGGTTTTAAGCTGCCGAGTTTGTGTTACTTTATCACGGCAGGCCTGGGGACCTAATACAATAATAACCACCCGCCACCCGGTGTCTTTGTGGGGTCCAGTCTGGAAAACACGCCCACGATACCTGCACAGGTGCGCGGCTGGCGGTGTCTGTGTGGACGGTGGCTGGGGACCCGGCCCTGGGGACAGAGCCCAGGTTCACGTCACGGCTCTTCTGTGCAGCAGCCAGGCACTTCTGGGATTCCTGATCTATGCGACGGGAACAGCATCCGCCTCCCAGTGTTGGCAGGCGGATTTGACGGGAGACGGCGTAAGAAGTGCTTGGTGAATAACAGGTGTGTAATGATTATTATTTATGAAGAATTCCTTGCACTTGGTTTTCCCCTGTATTTGGTGTTTGGGGCAGTCGTGGGAATGACCCGACAGCACTTCGCGTGCACTTAGGAAGCACCTACTGTGTGCCAGGGTGCCAGGAATCGTGCAGGTAACTCGGGAGCTCAGCCCGGGAAGAGTCAAGTGCGAAAGGGAAGGGAGAGAAGGTGCCGTCACTATTCGGCCGCATCCGTCGGCACTGCGCGGTGAGACACGCACGTGCCAGTCCAGATGGGCGATGCTCTTCCCTCGTTAGAGCCAAGCAAGACTCTCGTAGGCTCCCAAGATCGGAAACGGCCGAATCCGCAGTTATTAATAATTCAGCCAGTGAGTGGGAGCAGGGGCTGGAAGCGGCGTGGCTGATGTCCCCTTCCGAGATACAAGGGTGCACGTTTGCCTGGGTGTTTATCTCGCCCAGACTTGAACCCGGTAGTACTGAACCGTGCTCTCGAGATCCTACAATGTTGTTTCCTTCCAATTGCACAAAACCCGCTCCTTGGACGAACTCATTGAAGTCCGCGGGATGCTCTTCTGTGAGCACCCGCATGGAGATGTGGGCTTTTAAAACAGAACTTGAGGCTTTGCTTTCTAATCAGGTACATCAAACACAGTCAAAATCCCACCTAAAGTTCTTCTTGAAAAGTCAATGAATGGATCATGATCAAAGTGCTAGAATTTTCCAGCTTCCACAAATAACACAGTTCTTGATCATACATTAAAAGAGGACCATATGTAAAGGAACAAGGACACTTCTTTATTTGGGTTTTTGGCACACTGTGGTGCTAAGCTCACAAAAGTCCGTTGAATGCATCATCTCTTTCTTCTTTTATCCTAAAAAAAGCATCTTCTGATCTATCATCATGGCCATACTGTGTTGATAAGCCGGCTTGTAAATTATAACTTCATTCATTCGTTCAACGAGTGTTTCCTGTGTGCCTACTATGTGCCAGGCACGTTCAAGGTGCCGAGATTGGCAGTGAACAAGACACACAGAATCTCTGCCTCCGTGAGCTGCGCTTCCAGCGGATGCACGCGGCCCTGGCAGGGTCAGTAGTTACCACACGCGGTGGGCTGGGTGGCGATTGATCGGGGCTGCGGAGACGCAAGGCAAGGAGGGAAGTCAGGGAGCTTCTCCGCGAGAAGCTGCAATGTGCTGCCCTCACCTTCCTCCTCTTTGTGGCTTGGCGGCCCGTCCTCCGACTTGTCCGGCTCATCGCTCACCCTCTGTTCTTTTTGTAGAAATACTGAATCTTTCTAACGTCTTCCGAGAAGCTGTAAACAGTGGGCTCTGCAGCTGAGTGCCCGGCTGGACCGAGAGGAAGCCGGGACCCCTGAACCGCACACGCACGGCGGGACGGGAGGGGAGGCCGCGGGGAAACGTGTGTGTCCCTCTCCTCGCAGAGTCTTAAAAATGCTTTATGAGCAAAGTTAATGGATGAGGCAAATGTTTAATGAATAATAAAGTCGGGCCATGTGCTCTCTCCAAAGAGAAGGAAGAGGGGAGGGCGTGTGTGCCTCCGCGCACGGGAGAGAGGGGGAGAGAACCCGCGGTGCATTCTTCGTTAACCCGACCACGATCCAATTAACGATGAACGCGCGTTAGCCTTGTTCCAGAGCATGGGGGAGAGGCTCCAGATCTGTCTCTATTACCTCTTGGGGGACCTGAAAGGAAATCCCCACTCCAAAATATTTTCCAAATTAAAGTGTCTAAGAATCAGTTCTTTCAACAAACGCCTTTGCCTTTCCCCGAGTTCAGTGTTGGCGTATTTTCAGAAGTGGAATTTGCGGTTGTCTGTAAAGCGCCACGCGCCCCGGGGTGCCAGCCCATTTTCTTTAAGCCTGTTGTCTCCAAGCGTTCTCAGAAGCGTCTCCCCGAATCTGGAGGTGCAAGGGACCCAGGACCATAACACCCGTCCTTGTCTTCTAAGCAAGAACGTGCACAGCTCGCCCCACAGGTGAACTCACAAGGCAGAACATCTCTGCGTGTTTCCTGGGGGCTGCCCCCAGCTCCTGCCCATTTCCCACCCACAAAGCCCGTTATTCCTGCTTTCCACAGGAAGATACAGAGACCGTCAAGCTGCAATGCCCCCGGGTCCCCCCCGTCCAGCTATAAACAAACCCACCATGGCACCCATCTCTTCTCTGCAGACCCATAAAATCCTCTTTCTTCCCCAGCACGCCCCCTCACCATGCTCTCTCGGCGTGCACGCCCTCCCTGCTCCCCCAGGACAGGCGAGGCCCCTGCCCCAGGCTGAACCGGCCCTCCCCGCCCGTGGAGCTGCCACCACCTGTCAACGAGAATGGCCCAGGGTCCTTCCCCCGCCTGCCCTGCCCCTCAGGACGAGCCTGGCGCCTCCAACCCTAACGCTCTCCGATGAAACTGAGTGTGGAAGTCACCTTGGACCCTGCACAATCCAACGCCTCTGTTGCTCAGCTCCCTCCCGTTCGAGCTCCTGGGAGCTCCCCGACGCGGTTGGCCATCCGCCTCCCAGAATTCCTCCAGTCCTGGATTTCTACTCCTTCCCGCTCTGTCTCCTCCTGTCCCCGGATGTTGTTGCCCCGAGTCTTCCTCGGTCAGCCCACCGCTCCCGCCGTGACACTCCCGAGACAACACCTGTTCCCAACGCTTGGCCACACTCCGAACCCCGACTCCAGCGCCACCCGGACCTGCCTCCCCAGGTGCCCCCTGAGCACCTGACGCCTAACGGTCTGCGGGCGCCTCCCACGCGATGACAAGTTTAAATTCACGATTGTCCCACGACCCGAGCCTGACGCGTCTCCCGGTGTCACCCTTGCTGCCAGCGCCTGACCCCATCTAACGGGATGTCCGTCCTCGTCTGGTCTCCGCGGCCTCTAAGCTCCTCCTCCACCCGCACTGAGCGCAGCCCCGACCTCCCGCCGGGCGGTGATTTGGTGCCCTGCAGCTCACCCTGCGCTCCAGAAACAGGCGTGTGTCCACCCGGACGCGTCCTCTCATTGAACCCTCAAAAAGACCTTCCGAGGGGTGGTCACAGTTTCCTGTTTCACAGCCAACGGGAGGGACACGACCGGCTCCAGCTCCGTAGCCGGCACTGGAAACATCAGTTCGCACTCAGCGTTTGTTCGTTCTTATTTATTTACTTTCACAGATTGTGTTTCTGGTTTTACTTCCATTCCCAAAGCTGTTTATCTATTGATTTAAATAAAGCGTTCTCCTTTTAGTACATGAAGCCACGCCAATTTTACATTCGTGTCTGATGTTAACAGCTCCTGCCCTGTGCGCCAGGAAACCGGGCCCATCGCGTATGCTCCTGCGGTAACGCTTCTGATCAAGACAAAACACCTTAAATAAATAAATCGTCTTGAGACCAGAAGTGCATGCAGCGCGGTAGCTAATTGTTCCCCTACTGCGTGGGCTTTCACCAGGATTATTATGTGCATGCCTGCACACACGCGCACACGCACACACAGACATATATGTGCAAACACACACTCACGCACATACACGCCCACCCACCACACATTCATGCAGGTATGCACTCTTACACACACACACATGCACACACAAGCAGACACATACCACACATGCATGCACATTTACACTCTTGCATGCACACACACATACACACATGTACATGCATGTGCACACACATGCACACACACCCCTTACCTTTCACTCTCGAAACGTACAGCTCTCTTCATGCTACATTACTTAGATTTCCTTTTTCATCATCTTCACTTGCAAAATTGTCTATTTTTAAACACATTCCAAGGGCATCATCTAATGATACACAATAGGGAATCACAGGCTTTTTTAAAAAGCAAGGCTCCAAAGTTTGTGAATAAATTTGAATGTGTTTGCTTGTGATATGGGATTTTTTTCTTTCTGATATCTCCTTTTATACTCTTTATCGTACATTGGATAATATACGGCACAGTGCAGACACAGAACACCGCACTGTCACAACCACAGCTCTCGTCGCCGCCACGCAGGGCAAGGAACAGGACTTGTCAGTGCCTTTGTCCTGCACTTCTCCTCACCCCGCCGTGTCCCGTCCTCCAGGGCTGCACGTGATGGCTTCCTTTACATCTTTGTCACTCAACTGTGCAACTCTAGGCACCAAAATAACAAGTGAGTTCAACATGCAAAGGCAATCGAGTCCACTCTGGAGCATCGTGGTGAGCACGTGGACTGAAACACGTTCTGTGTGTTTTCATCCACTGCAGTTGTTGTTCTGACTGGTCCTCAAATTCTCTCCTCTTTGGTCAAGGGGAGACCCTTCAAGTCGGCTCCTGAGACGTTTTCCTGGCTCTGGAAGTCTCCGACAGTGTCCTTGCTGTGGCATCATGGGGCACCGGGATCATCCTATGCTTCCCTTGACCCAGGTCTGGAATCAACCATCAGCCGATCCTCAAATACATCCCATTTTGTTTATTTGTTTCCGTTTTCTCGTTTTAGTTGGGAATGGCATTTCAAGATCATAGTCTGGTGCTAGGGAAGCTCGTTGCTGTTCATCTTTCAGGAATTCTAGCCCCTTTCTGTGAGTGGAGCTAAGAAATAACATGTTTCAACATCCAGAGCTGTAACAAAATATCTCGTGGGTTCATATTGGTCCTTCTAGTTCAAATTCGGCACTAGAGGTTTTTAACCTGACATTGTCTACCTTGCATTGGCCCTGGCTGTCTTCCGCACTGACGAGGACACAGAGCGGGCTAGAATCCCAGATAAAACAGTATCAAGTAATTGTTCATTCTTTGCCTTCCCCATTGCACACAGGACGGTCTCGGAATAACCATACCGGTACTAACTCCACTGCAAATAGTGAAAACAAAACACCTTTTGTGCATGTTTTCTATCTGCTTTCAGTTTGTTGATCGTTTTCTCTATTTACTTTGTTAGAGCACATAGCGATTATATATTAATACTACACCTTTTCCTTCTTACGGCATGGCGTCAGCCTTTTCTACAAACAGATACGGGTTTGGAGCTCCCCGCCGGTCCTCGCATTGAAAGCTCTCGAGTCACAGCGGTTGTCGAAGTTCCTCAGGTTACAGACTCTCAGGAAGGACCCTTGGGAGTAACGGTCCGGTAACAGCTCAAGGGCAACTTTTATTCCTGGAAGGCGGTCGGGCCACATACAAAACCCTTGGCTTACGTTGTCTGTTCTTAGGTAACAAACGTCAGCATTGAAAATTTGGTGACAATTTCATTTTCTTTCTAAGTGACTTTACAATTTTAGCTGTACTCTCAAAATATTTTATCCTTTTAAAAAAAAAATCAGCACTTTTACTAGAATATTTTTTACTGCTAGCTGTTCTGTGTCAAATTTCTTAGGTATGGGATGTAACCTTTCAATATATAGATTTGATTAATTTTTTATCACAGAAAAGTTTTTATTGAGTTGTAATTTTAGTATTCACGCTCTTCCCTTGCTTGGATTTTCTATTTATGGACTTCGATGTTAAGTTTATTACATTTGCTTTGCTTGTTTTTTAACTTTGTCACTTCTCTAAAATCTTTGTTTAGTTTTTTCTTTCATTTTTTTTTTAATTTTCAAGAACGTCCTCCTTTTCAACTTCTGGTCTACTAAGACATTCTGTTGCATTGGCATTTGCTCACTCCTGCGCTTCCGGACACTTCTCGTCACTGAAATACGTGTCTTTTACTTGCTCTTCTTTGCTGCACTGTCATCTCCGTTCTGAGGTTTTCTAATTTTGAGTTATGTTTTTCTTTTCCACCCGGTATCATGTTTCAGAGAGACACCGTTTGCTCCTGACCTGTGAGCGCGTCTTTCCGGCGTGCTTGCGCCGCGTGTCTGTGTGCTGCTCTGCCCCCCTTCCTCACTTTACGCAAACCGTGTGGGGTCTGGTCTCAATGGCATCTGTCCTTCGTCTCCACGTGCAGTTAGTTTTCCTGCAATTGCGCAAGGAGGCGCGTTCCCGAGCTCCTCGTCCGGGCTCCGAGTCCGCAGAGCTCCCTCCTGTGTTTGCTCACGTCGTGCGTGAACCGCGGAGGCCTCTTTTCCGAGATCGCGCATCTCTTCTTCTCTAGCTGCTGCCATCTGTCCTTGTGTCCCTTGCCTAGATTCTCTTTCCAGCAGCTTCTCGGTGTGGAGTCTTGTCCTGGGAGGACACGCTGGCCGGGCGGCTCCGAGAGTCCAGGGTCCAGGTGTCTGTCCCTGCAGAGCTCCCTGGGGGCCCCGACTCACCACTCTGGGAGCAACGTCCCCCCGAACGTTCTAGCCCCTTTTCTCAGCTGGCCACGCTCCGGGCTTCCTGGCGTCACCTCCCCGTCCTGAGGAGACTGTCAGGCCCGGCAGGTGCCCGCCGTCCTCCTTGCTGCCGATCCCAGGTGTGGTCATTCCGTGGTTTGTCCCTCCCGTGTGTACCTCCCGTTGTGTTTCGAAGTTCATGGAGACACCTTGGCATTGGTTTTGCGGTACATGTTTGTCACCAGCCTGCAGTTCTCCTATTTCCTCCGTCCATTCTTATGGGGCTGTTTTGAGAGTTAATAGCAACGTCACTGCCACCCCCAACCTCCCAGAACTCTGACGAAACTTAGTCCCGACTTCTACCGATAATGTTTGAAAACTAGGACCGGGATTGGGTAGCCAAATCGTTCCAAACTCTTAATCTACAATTTGCTCCTCCCTGGCTTTCTGGGTGACGTTCCCTAGTTTCACTGTTTCTATGCATTCTAGGTCATTCTCTCACTGATCCGTCATTCGACACTCATAAACGTTTATTAAACGTCTCCGGTGGATTGGGGGTTAAAAGATGACGAAGACGCCACCCCCAGGGACCTCGCGTTCTAGGCAGGGAGGCAGACAGAAACACAGAAACCTGAAGTAAACCTGCTGCAGGAAGTGCCTCAGCAGGAGTGAGAATAAAATGCTCCGAAGCAAGGGGGGCATTCCACCCAGAATGTTGGGGGCGGCGCCAGGAGGACGGGGGAGCCCCCCGGTGGGGGGGCATCGCGAGGAGGGACACGGCAGAGCTCACTCCATGCCTCACCACCGGGGTGTGTACTGTCGGGGAGTTTCCTTCCCAGGGCAGGGAGTGCTCATTTCATCCGGGTTTCACTCAGCCGTTCACCACCCCTGCGCAGTGGTTCTCAAAGCCTGCTCCTGGGCCCGCCCCTGGGAACTTGTTGGAAACGCAGACTCTCGGCCCCACCCGCCCTTCTGAATCAGACGCCCCGTAGGCGGGGCCCAGCGACCTGTGTCTTCAGGAGCCTTGTGGTGACGCGCAGCGCACTGAAGTGTGAGGTCCACGGCCCCGTTTCCTTAACGGCCCAACTCGAGCCCTGCTCTTTGACTTTTCTCCTTCTTGCGGCTCAGCAGTGAGTTCTCTGCGTCTGGCTGCGCCGGAGCATTTGCAGGAGATAATTTGTGAGCGTTTGACTCTTCATGTTGCCTGCGGATCTAAGCAGGCCGATCCGTCTGTTTTGCAGGAATCGCCGCACTGGGACCAAGGGTGACAGAAGTGCCGATAATAATAAGTTTATTCTTGCTGTGCGTCTCCCGTGGTCCAGGCACCTTGGCGAGGACCTCACGTGTCACGTGTGTTATTTCATCTGATCCTCGTGGAATGTACAAGCCTGTGAGGCAGGCGCTCCTCCATCCTGATTTTTCCGGTGATAAAACTGAGCTTCAGAGAGTCGCTTAATAACTCACTAAACATCCCACAACCAGAACCAGGATTTGAGCTGGTTGGCTAGAGCCACCCAACGTCGGAAACCACCTTAAACTCACTCCCTTGTTAAACAGACATTATTGGCACCCACTCTCTGCTGGGCGCTGGGGATGCCAACGTGATCTCAACAGACGCGTTCGCTTTCCCCAAGAGCTGGAATTCGGGGACAGGGTGGGCAAAGGTCATAGATAGATGGATAGACGGATACAGGCAGATAGACAGATGGATAGAGGGGCGTGTGTGCGTGTACGTACACACAGAGCGCACCTCTCTAGAGAGAGATGGATACAATGGCATTTATTTTTAACCTGTATCTGTAAAGAGGATAATAAAAATGGTTCCATGAGTTCTTAGAGAGGTGGGTCATTTAATTGGGGGGTTAAGGAAGGTCTCCCGGAGGAATGGATATTGTAGCAGAGGACGGATACGCATTAACTAGGCAAAGAAAGACTTCCGGGAAAGTGTTTGAGATTCCTGTTATCAAAAAGGAGTAATTAGAAGATTTAGATTTTCTGAAATAAAAATTTAAACAGTAAGGCTGCAAGATAAAAACCATGACAACACCAAGAATGTAGGTCAGAAAGTCTGAGAGATGAGAAATAAGAACTTGACCCCGGCGCTTTCTCCCCACACCGTCCCGGGATTAGGCGTCCTGTCCCGGCTCAGCCGCACTCTCGGTCTGGCAGGGAATAATATTGACGACAGAATTCACCTTAATCCTGCTAGCGCTCTGTACGGACTTTCCATCGTTAGCACTTCCTGCCGAACGCAGCACGGCTCCCTCAGCGACAGAGGGAGCAGCCGTGTGACAGACCCCGGTGACGGGAGGGTGAGGTTGTAACCAGGAAGTGAGGGCAGGTGGGTCCTTCTCCTTGAATGTCGTGGACAGAGAGTCGCTCTCTGAAGCTGCGGAACCTTGAGACAGGGGTTCCGGGCATGACCGCACGTCACGAGGGCAGCATGAAGGATAAACTTGGGGAAATAAAAACAGCAAAGCAACTAGCAACCGCGGGTCACGTGGGCAGCGTCAGCTATTCTGAGCGAGCCGGATTCCTCCCCTCCCTGGCAGGAAGACAGCTGGAGCAATCTGTTTCTTGATCTATGAACTCCAGCAGCGCAGGTATTTAGGAAACAGCACGAACTACCAGAATAACTAAAAATAAAAGTTATTCAAATGTCTAAATCTGGGCATTGGTTCTAGGGTGGTGGTTAAAGAGGAAAAGCATTGATAGAACAACCGAGGGTCACTGACGGGAAAACCAGCATTTTATTGCCTTATTTTGTGCTGCTTAACATTACTCATTTAATATTACTCTGTGCTGTCTGGGTTTTTTTTTTTTTTTTTTTTTTGAGACAGAGTCTCACTCTCTTGCCTGGGCTAGAGTGCCTTGGTGTCATCCTAGCTCACAGCAACCTCACACTCCTGGGCTCAAGCGATCCTCCTGCCTCAGCCTCCCGAGTAGCTGGGACTACAGTCATGCGCCACC
>CAUYSK010088658.1:0-36980 GCA_963575035.1 Avahi laniger | reverse complement strand
ATGTATCTATTGGTTGATGAAAATGTTAGGCCAGAGGCTCACAGCAACCTAACCTTGCTTCTCCTAGGAGCAATGTTTCAGTAGTCAAGCAGCTTTGCAGAACAAAAATACCTCATAATGAGAGTCGACTGTAACTGTAATTGCCTCTATTACCTGTTAGAGCTCCGCTTCCTGGATCCCTCAGTGCTAGGCCCAGTAGCTGGCACATTCAGGGTTCTCAGTAAATATTTGATTGAATGAATGGATGTTTACTTAATGGTTGTATTCTTTTGTCAATGTTATGTTCTCCTCTTTACCTGTACACCTGATTCAGTCTCACGGTTTTTTTGTATCAATTTGTAGGAATTCTTTATATAAATATCTGCCTTTTGTTTTCTTACAGGTCTGGGATAAAAGTGAAAATGGGGATTGGCATTGTACTGCTAGCTGGAAGGTTAGTATTTATTTTTATAGGGATTAAAAAAATAGAAATATTTACTATTTATTTGGCAGTGTCAATGATTTACTATTCAGCTTTGAGAAAATTATAAAAATTATGTAGTAGTTCTTTTTTTGGAAGATATTTTACATTTTTTTACTATTAAAGTAATAGAAATAGATTTCAGTTATTTTGAGAGTAAGAAAATCTATAATTCTTTAACATTCTGACATAACTATCTTAGCATTTCAGCATACTCCTTTTTCCTTTCCATTTTTTTTTTTTTTTTTTGAGGCAGAGTCTTGCTCTGTCGCCCCAGCTAGAGTACAGTCAGTGGTTTGTCATCATAGCTCACAGCAACCTCAAACTCCTGGGCTCAAGTGATCCTCCTGCCTCAGCCTCCCGAGTAGCTGGAATTACAGGCGCGCGCCAGCTAATTTTTATGTATTTTGTAGAGATGGGGTCTCACTCTTGTTCAGGCAGGTCTGGAACTTCTGACCTTAAGAGATCCTCCCGCCTTTGCCTCCCAGAGTGTTAGGATTACAGACATGAGCCATCATGCGCAGCATCCTTTACATAATTTTAATAGCTGTGATATGTCATACATAGTTTTATTTCTGGCTTTTTGTTTTTTAAACACCTTAACTCAGGTAGAATTTTTGGTACCCTAAAAAGTCATCAGTTTTAAATGTACAGTTCAGTGAGTTTTAGTAAACTGACACAGTTATGCAATCACCATTATACTCTAGTTTTAGAACACTTACATCAACTCAGAAATTCCTCTTGTGCGCTATTCCCACTCCAAGCCCCAGGGAACCACCAATCCCTTTTCTATCTGTATAGGTTTATGCTTTTCTAGAAATTTCATATAAATGGAATCCTGAAATATGTGGTCCTTTATGTCTACTTTCCTTTAGCATGTTTTGTTTTTTGTGAATATAAAATGGCAATTTTATTTAAACAATTATAGTTCCTTGGGTCTTTTCTGGCTCCCTTAGCATGTTTTTGAGGTTCATTCTTGTGTAATGTGTCAGTAATTCTTTTGTAATACTGAGTAGTCCACTCTATAGAAATGTCACATTTTGTTTATCCACTTACCAGTTGATAGACATTTGAATTGTTCAAGTTTTTGGCTGTTTTAATGATGTTGTTAAGAACATGCCATATAAATCTTTGTGTGGACATGGTTTCATTTCTCTTGGTTAGATAGCTAGGAGTGGAATTGCTGGGTTGTATGTGCTTTAACTTTCTAAGAAACTGCCAAACTCTTTTCTGAAGTGTCTATGCCATATTATAGCCATTTTAGTGGTTATGAAATGTCCACAAAATCATTGGAATTTGAATTGTATTTCCTTAATAACTAATGTTGATTATCCTTTCATGCGCTTATTTCCCATTCATATATCTTCTTTGGTGAAGGATCTATCCACATTTTTTGCCCTTTTTTTTAAATTGAGGTGAGATTCACATATCCTAGAATTAATTATTTTAAAATAAACAATTAAGTGACATTTACTGCATTCACAGTGTTATGCAACTAATACCTCTTTCTAGTTCAAAACATTTTTTGTCAGTTCAGAAGGAAACCCCGATCTCTTGCATTTTATTCTAACAACATATTTCATAAGTACTTTGATGTATCTTTAAAGCAGCAATCCCCAACCTTTTTGGCAGAGGGACCGTTTTCATGGAAGACAATTTTTCCATGAATGAGGGGGGATGATTTTGGGATTGGGATGATTCAAGCACATTACATTTATTGTGTACTTTATTTCTATTATTATACATTGTAATATGTAATGAAATAATTATAAAACTCACCATAGGTTGGGGGCCCCTGCTTTAAGGGTTCTTTATAAACATCCAATAAAGATACCATGTTTTGCTTAACTAATGTATATTTTAGTTGTTTCCGCTTTATTGTGATGAGCATCTTTGCGTAAGCCTTATTCTTTAGTTAGATTGTGCTTTCCTGGGAATCTAACATTTGATAAAACTCTGCCTTAGTGCATTTTTTACTTCATAGTGCCATGTAAGAATTGAAGATGATAAAGAAAAGACTGGACAAAACAAAGGATAAAAAATAAGAGTGCAAAGTTTACCTTTGGTTGGTGACATTGTTACCATGTAGACTTTATTGGATTAAGAAAGTGTTCTTATGTTGTTGAATGTAAAAAATATTAGATATATAGAGTCGTGACACAAATTTTCTATGTCTATCTTTGTATAGTGGTATAGTATTTCTGCGTGGACACACTTAGCAAATTGTTTTGGTTGTACTTTAAGACCTTTCCATCCTTTTTTTTTGGTGGGGGGGGTCAACATGATGGGTTATAGAACAATAATTTGACATTTGTCATATGTAATGATACTGAGCTTTAAATGATTTCCTCTAGGTGTAAGGATATGGCTTTCTCTATATTTGCATGCTCAGTGCCTCTTCCCATAATAGTCTGTTATCTAACCAGATATCAGTGACAGTCTTTTAAGGATTTTGTTGCTATAGTCTCTGTTGTTATGCTTTTGAAACAAATAATTTCCTTATAAAACAGGATATTTTTTTTATTGAGCTATAATTTACATACCATAATATTCACCTATGTAAAGTGTACAATTCAGTGATTTTAAGTATAGTCACAAGGTCAGCAACTGCCACCGCTATCTAATTCCAGAATATTTTCATCACCCCAAAAGGAAACCATGTACCTGTTTGGCAGTCACTTCTCAATCTTCCTCCTCCAGCTCCTGGTAGTCATGAATCTACTTTCTGTCTCTATGGATTTTGAAGCAAATAATTTGATTAACCTAATTTTATTTATTTTGTTAGGTGAGTGTTTCCTGTAGAAAGAATTTGCAAGTGAAAAAATGAAGGACTTATGGAATCTCTGTTTTCAAAGCTTGGTTAGGCTGAACTCTGAAGCAAGTATCCAGCTATTAGCACTGAAAGTAGTCCGTCAACTTTATCAAATTGGGTTTTTCTTTTTTTTTTTGAAACAGAGTCTCGCTCTGTTGCCCTGGCTAGAGTGAGTGCCGTGGCGTTAGCCTAGCTCACAGCAACCTCAAATTCCTGCGCTCAAGCGATCCTCCTGCCTCAGCCTCCCGAGTAGCTGGGACTACAGGCATGCGCCACCATGCCTGGCTAATTTTTTCTATATATTTTTAGTTGTCCAGATAATTTCTTTCTGTTTTTTTTAGTAGAGACGGGGTCTCGCTCCTGCAGGCTGATCTCGAACTCCTGAGCTCAAACAATCCGCCCGCCTCAGCCTCCCAGAGTGCTAGGATTACAGGGTTTTTCTTTATTAGTAAAATGTTATAAGAACTTGACTCCGGAAGGTCTGCAATCCTAAATATAGAATATCTTTTAAAGGTTAAAAAGTTCTAAAACTTAATTTTCCATTTAAATGTTATATTGATCACCTTTCTCTTTTTGTTGAAGTAAAAATATGTTTTAGTTTCCTCAGGTAAAATCCAATGCTTGAAATACGAATAAACTAATTTTTTTTTTTAAAGGAAAAAAAGGCCTGGGATATTGAATGTCTGTTGCTTTTCTTTTTCATTCCCCAGACACATAGTGGATCTGTATGGCGTGTGACATGGGCCCATCCTGAATTTGGACAGGTTTTGGCTTCCTGTTCTTTCGACCGAACAGCTGCTGTATGGGAAGAAATAGTAGGAGAATCAAATGATAAACTTCGAGGCCAGAGTCACTGGGTGAGACATTTGTTGGTGTTCGGGGGGCCAGTAGGGAGAATGAGCAGCCAGGGAGTGTTAGTCCTAAGAATACCTCAGACACTGGTGAAATGCTGCCTCTCTCCTTTGTATTTACCAGTTTCACTTTTTTTTCTTCTGTAATACGTTTTTTTCTTACTTGTTTGTTTAATTCTGTCTTGGGCCTGAAGTGGTACAAAGGAGCACTCATTGTGTTGTTTGAATTTAACTTTCACAATGAATCCAGAGTATTTTTATATAATTTCATGTATTATATTTTATATGATATTGGTATATGATTTTAGAGTATCCTCTAGAATTCTTTAAAAATTGTTTTTCTGTATTGTGGTTTATTTTGTTTTCTTACACAATATGCTCTCCTTTATCTGCATCGGCCTCTGCTCTGATTGGATATTTGGATTTGGGCAAGAACATGGTCTGTGTGCTGCTCAAGTTCCTTGTCTATAAAGTGAGAGAATCGAACTAGATTATCTTTAAGACCCTTCCAGTGTTTTCATTTTAAGGTTTTGTCATCTGCAGACATTTTTTCCCCATCTATACTTTTTTGTAATTGATAGTGATACACACGGTATAATATCCAAAAGGAATGAAAGGGTGTTTGCAATGAAAATGTCCTCCTTTCCTTGACACCTGCTTCTCTCCCTAAGGTAACCCCTGCCGTTGGTTTTTATGTCTCCTGCATGTGCTCCATTCCTTTACAGCGTGTTCTTCTCCATTCCTACCGCACCCCTAGCCCCAATATAATGCTTGCATGCTATTGATACTGCTTTTTTCTGATGCATTTTTTCTTATAATAAAATATATGTAACATATTCACCATTTTAACTATTAGTAGATGGTACAGTTCAGTGGAATTGATTATGTTCATAATGCTATATACCCATTGCTGTTATCTATGAACTAAACTATTCATCATTCCCAAAATAAACTCTGTACCCTTAAATGACGCTTCCTGCTTCCCATTCCCTACGTCCCCCAGTAACCTCTGTTTTACTTTCTGCACTACTATATGTGTCTCATATAAGTACAGTCATAGTATTTGTCCTTTTTTGACTGGCTTATTTCACTAAGCAAAATGTTTTCAAGATCTATTCATATTGTAGCATATATCACATTTATTTTTATGGATGAATAATATTTCATCATGTGTGTATAAATCACATCCATTCATTTGTAGATGGACACATGGGTGGTTCTACTTTTTGGCTATTGTGAATAATACTACTATGAGCAATGGTGTACAGAGATGTGGTACAATGGTGTTTGAGACTCTGCTTTCAGTTCTTTTGTCTGTATACCTAGGAGTAGAATTGCTGACTCATATGGTAGTTCTATGTTTAACTTTTTGAGGTATCAACCAAACTGTTTTCTATAGTGGCTGCACCATTTTGCATTCTCACCAACAATGCAGGAGGGTTCCAATTTTCTCACATCTTTGATAACACTTGTTATTTTCTAATTTTTATTATAGCCATCTTAGTGGGGGTGAAGTGGTATCTAATCGTGGTTCTGCTTTGCATTTCTCTAATGATTATTGATATTGAGCATCTTTTCATGTGCTCGTTGGCCAATTATATCTTCTCGGGGAAAGAGCCATTCAAGTCCTTTGCCTATATCTTGATTGGGTTGTTCTTTTGTTTTGTTGTTGAGTTCTTTTGATGCTCTGGATATTAATCCCTTATCAGATACGGGTTGAGTATCCCTTATCCAAAATGCTTGTGACCAGAAGTGTTTTGGATTTCGGATTTTTTCGGGTTTTGGAATGTTTGCCTTGTGTGCTTGCCGGTTGAGCATCCTAAATCCAAAAGTTCCAAAATTCAAAATGCCGCAATGAGCATTTCTTTTGTATGTCATGTCAATGCTCAAAAAGTTTTGGGTTTTAGATTTGGATATTTGGATTCGGGATGCTCAACCTGTATATGATTTGCAAATATTTTCTCCCATTCTGTGGGTTTGCCTTTTCCCGCTAGTGATAGTGGGATTTTTTTTTTTTTTTTCTTTTTGAGACAAGGTCTCACTCTGTCATCCAGGGTAGAGTATAGTGGTGTCATCATAGCTCACTGCAGCCTCAAATTCCTGGGCTCAAGTGATCCTCCTGTCTCAGCCTCTCAAGTAGCTGGGACTACTGATGCATGCTACCATGCCTGGCTAATTTTTATATTTTTTATAGAAATGGGTCTTGCTCTTGCTCAAGCTGGTCTCAAACTCCTGGCCTCAAGCAGTCCTCCCAAAGTGCTAGGATTACAGGTGTGAGCCACTGCTCCTGGCCTGTGATAGTGTTTTTTGATGCACAAAATTTTAAAATTTTGATGAAGATCAATTTATTTTTTCTTTTGTTTCCCTTGCTTTTGTGGTCTTATCCAAGAAATCAGTGCCAAATCCATTGTCAAGAAGAGTTTTCCCAATGTTTTTCTTCTAAGAATTTTATAATTTTAGGTCTTTGATCCATTTTCAGTTAATTTTTGTATGTGGTGTAAGGTCCAAATTCATTCTTTTGCATGTCGATATCCAGTTTTTCCAGCACTATTTATTGAAAAGACTGTCCTTTCCCCCATTGAATGGTCTTGACACCTTTGCTGAAAATAGCTGACCATACATATATGGAGGATTTATTTCTGGGCTCTATTCTATTCCATTGGCCTATATGTCTCTTAATGCCAACAACACACTGTTTTAATTACAGTGCCTTTGTAGCCTGAATGCTATTCAGACTGTTTTACAACTCTTACGGAAGGAGGAGTTGGTCTGATAGCCTTTGCACTTAGGGTCTTCTAAGGTAAACAACTGCTTGTGGGGTGGAGAGAAGGGAAATTTATAAAATTAAAAGAGATTTTCTGACATTCAGTCTGAGGTGTATTAGTTTGGTATACTATAGATTGGGATTAGGAATGGTGACATATAAAGGATTTTTCTTCTAACTTCAAGGTGTTTATTTGTATTTATTTAGTTAAGTCAACTGTCACTAATACATTTATTTTCTCAGCATTTTTTTTTAATTATCATTTTTAAATTTAGTTTTTATTTCAGAGTATTATGGGGAACATTTGTGTTGATATGAATTATTCAGTAGTGTTAGCAGACAAAAGTTTGCTAAGATATTATTTTTGAAGTTTATATGTGATATTATTCTTTTAATATTGAGACTCCTTAAGAAGTATTTTGGTAACCATAGTAAACTGCTGATTTCTAAGTTTTATTGATGTTTTCAGGCAAGTACTGTCTTATTTAGGTGCCAGAAAATAACTTCGAAATGCATCGTTGGAATTCTATAATTATTACAATGCCAGCTTCATACCATTCTCTGGGTCTCTATCTAACGCTTCCCTTAAAAATGGCTGGTAGTGGCTGGGTGTGGTGGTTCACGTCTGTGATTCTAGCACTCTGGGAGGTGGTGGCGGGAGGATTACTTGAGCTCAGGAGTTCAAGACCAGCCTGAGCAAGAGCGAGACCTCGTCTCTACCAAAAGTAGGAAAATTAACCGGGCGTGGTGGCACACGCCTGTAGTCGCAGCTACTCCGGAGGCTGAGGCAGGAGGATCGCTTGAACCCAGGAGTCTGAGGTTGCTGTGAGCTAGGCTGACGCCATGGCACTCTAGCCCAGGTGACAGAGCAAGACTCTCTCTCAAAAAAAAAGATAAAAAAAAAAGAAAGTGGATGGTAGTGGTCCAAGTAGGATTAGGCGACATTTATGCTTGAGAGAAGAAATTGCATGCCTTCCATTTACTATTAAAGTATCTTTTTTTTTTTTTTTTTTGAATCAGAGTCTAACTCTCTTGCTTGGGCTAGAGTGCCGTGGCATCATCCTAGCTCATAGCAACCTCAGACTCCTGGGCTCAAGCGATCCTCCTGCCTCAGCCTCTGGAGTAGCTGGGACTACAGGCATGCGCCACCATGCCCGGCTAATTTTTTCTATATATTTTTAGTTGTCCAATTGATTTCTTTCTAATTTTAGGTAGAGACGGGGTCTCGCTCTTGCTCAGGCTGGTTTCGAACTCCTGAGCTCAAACAATCCACCCACCTTGGCCTCCCAGAGAGCTAGGATTACAGGCGTGAGCCACCACGCCCGGCCTGAAGTATCTTAATTCATTTAATTTATTGCTTGTAGCATGCTTGGCATTACGAAACCACCTATATGAAAATTCTAACATTTTCTGGATTTTTGTGACCAGTCTGCTTAAGAGAGTTTACCTGTATAAAGTTAGGCTTTCTAAGGCAGATGTTCTTTTGCCTTAAAGGGAATAATTAATTGTAGCTCACTAATTTGTTGGTGATTGCTAACTATATATGCAATATTTTGCCACATGCTTTGTAGGAAATTAAGGCCTAGATAGGTCTTACTATAACTTATTCAAGGTTATATACCTAGTAAATGGCAGAGGAGTGTCTGTGTGATTCTAGAGCCTGTATTCTTTCCACTCTACCAATGCTTTCTTTTTGTACATAATTTAAATTAACTTTTTTTTTTTCAGGTTAAAAGGACAACTCTAGTGGATAGTAGAACGTCTGTTACCGATGTGAAATTTGCTCCCAAGCATATGGGTCTTATGTTAGCAACGTGTTCAGCAGATGGTATAGTAAGAATATATGAGGCACCAGATGTTATGAATCTCAGCCAGTGGTCTCTGCAGCATGAGATCTCATGTAAGCTGAGCTGTAGTTGTATTTCTTGGAACCCTTCAAGGTAAGCTTACATATCAAACTTCTGCTAACATAATCATAGTAAAACTAGCAGTTTTTTTTTTTTTGAGACAGAGTCTCACTGTGTTGCCCAGGCTAGAGTGCCGTGGCGTCAGCCTAGCTCACCAGCAACCTCAGACTCCTGGGCTCAAGCGATCGTCCTGTCTCAGCCTCCCAAGTAGCTGGGACTACAGGCATGCGCCACCATGCCCGGCTAATTTTTTCTATATATTTTTAGCTGTCCAATTAATTTCTTTCTATTTTTTAGTAGAGACGGGGTCTCGTTCTTGCTCAGGCTGGTCTCGAACTCCTGAGCTCAAATAATCCGCCCGCCTCGGCCTCCCAGAGAGCTAGGATTACAGGGCCCCTTCCATTTCTTAATTCTTGTTATATTGCTTATAAGCTGGCAAGCTGATATGATATTTATATTTACATTCTGTAAACATTTAATACATATATAAGTATTTTGTCTTTTGACTACAAGTTGATTCCAAAAAGTAACAGCCAGATTTGCAATATTAGATTGTGTAAATATCTGGTGTTATCTTCTGACAGATTCTCTGTTTTTCATGATTGTTTTATTGCTGTCACAATTTTTCTACTACACGTTGTCTTTAGATGTTTTTTCATTTTGGTGGCATACTTAATTTTTTTCTAGATGGGCTAGATGGCGTACTCTTTGAATTCTAGCATAGTTGGTAATGTCTTAATTTTACCGCATGCTTAATTAATAGCTTGGCTAGTTCTAGAGTTGTCAAAGTAAGAACTTCAAAGGTACTGTTCTCCTGCCTTTTTAACTTTAATTTTGTTAATGAGAAGCCTGAGGTCAGTCTGGTGCTGGTTTTTTTGTAGATAGCTTGTACTTTCTGGAAGTTCTTAGGATTTGTCTTACTTGAGTTCTGTTGCAAGTATATTCTCCTCGTTTATGGTGTGTCATTTTGACAGGTTTTATCATGGCTTTTGGTAGTTAGTAGAAATGAATTTTAATGTAGCCACACTTACCAGTCTTCCTTTATTGTTAAAGTGCTTTTTGTGTTTTATTTGAGCAATTTATCCCCACCTTGAGGTTGTCAAGTGTATTCTGAAAGGTTTTTGGTTTTGTCTTTCACATATAGGTTACTGAACCTCCTGGATGTTGCCTGATATGGTTTGAAGTAGTAGAATTCTAAGATTTAACCAGGATATTTGTAGATATTCTTTTTTTAAACCTTTTTTTTTTTTTTTTAATTAGGGAGCATTTCAGACACACCAAAAGTAGGTGACAGGAGTACAATGGACAAACCCTCGTAGATCCATCTCCCAGCTACAGTAACCCAGAGCTTCTCATCTTTTTATCTACGTTTACTTTCCCTCATTCCCCTTCTCTAAAAAAAAAAAAAACCTCTGAACTTGGGTTATTTTGAAACAAATCTGGATATGTACTATTAGGTTTTGATCTTTTTTGATTAATCCTGCTTAACACTTAGTGGTCCCTTTCAAAATGAATTTTCTTGTCTCAAATTGGGAATATTTTATGACTCTTTGGTAATTTTTTTCTTCTGTTGTCTGTGTTCTTTTCGAAACTCATATTTTATTATTCCTGGATGTGTTCTCCATTTTTTAAAAATTGGAGATTTACTACGCTGTCTCCCAGATCTCGAGCTTGTTCTCAGGTATACATTTTATCCCATCATTGAATTTTTGGGTGAAATGGAAATCATTTTTAATTGCTAAGACTTACTTTTCTCTGATTATTTTTTAAAAATACCAGTCAGTTTTTGTCACATGGGTATAAAATTTCCCTGAGGTTCCTAATTAAAATTCTTTAGAATTTGCATTTTCCCCCTGAATTATATAGTCAGATCTCATTATTTGCAGTACACACATTTTATAAAGTTGTCATGAACTCTGAATTAGCTAATACTGAATACTGAATTGCTCCTAGGGGAAATATAGGGTCAGGTTGATCACAGCATTTTTGTCAGCTAGTCAATACATAACCTTTTTTTTGTATGTGTTTCTGTTTAAAGACAACATATTTAGTGTATATTGTTAATTCATTAAGATCAAACTCACAGCCAGTAGCACTATTACTCAGGCCTGAATGAAGCTTTTTGAACACATGTATTTCCTCTGCGAGGCACATCACAGTCACCTAGTGGCACTTCAGCACCACACATGGGGGCCATTTTAGAATGTGAAATCACCAAAAACACAAAAATGTGAAAAATGTGGCAGCGATCATCTGTGAGAAGAATACTCAGGCATGGGACCTGGAGAAACAAGGCAGGGTGAGCTCTCTTACCCGGCTGGGAGCCTGTGCGTCAGGCAGCTCCGCTTTTTTTTCAGAGCTGCTCTATGCATGTCAATGAATGACCATGTAAGCCTGGGAGTATTGGATTTTACGATCACAAATAAATTTTAGGCCAGTTTACAAATACAGAATCTCTAAATAACGGGGATGAGCATATCTGTTTTCTCAAAAATCAGTTCTCTCTGTATGCCTTGATCTTTGTCTTCTGTGCCCCTTGTTTTCCTTAAGTGTCTGCTAGTCTTTGGTTATCTATATTTATGAGCAAGGGACCGTTACGGCTAGTGGGGAAAACTGGTACGGCATTTTTCTCCTGTCAGGTGCTCTGTCGTCTTAACAGCTCACTCTTTTAACTAGTGAGGCTGACTGAGTTTTATCTAAGTAGGTGGAGTAGGTTGGCAGAAGGCCTCCTTGTAGCATGTTGACTAAGAGCAAGCTGGCAGGCTGGCGTACCCCCAA
Source organism: Avahi laniger (assembly GCA_963575035.1). NCBI lineage: Eukaryota > Metazoa > Chordata > Mammalia > Primates > Indriidae > Avahi > Avahi laniger. The sequence goes on along the minus strand of CAUYSK010088658.1, from coordinate 25,408 downwards.
ATTGCCAAAGTAAGAATTTTACTTTGGGAATTGAACACTTTATATTTTTAATTTTTTTTCTTGCCTAAATTGATTCCAAGAGTACTTTAATGTATTTTGTTCTTCCTTGCCCCTTTCCCTGCCTAGTTTGGAGTACCGCTTTATTTAAGTTCTTATCTCTCTCTCCCTTTTCATATTCTCGTCATTTCACTAAGAAAGACCCTTCCTTGGACATTTTCTAACCTAATCACTTCATAATTGCTCCTTGACTTATATTCTTTGCATTTACTAATTGGAGGTTGGAGCTTCTTGGATTTACTGCTCACTGAGGGTGATAAGGACTCTTTTTCCCTTTGTGTTTTCTTCTCAGTCTGATCTCCTTCTCCTTCCTGACTTCTTGGAAATCTTCCAAATTTCTTGATTTCTAATGACATGCTTTCTTGATTTCTAGTACTGTTATGGTATTATTCTTTCATCATTTCATTGGAACCTGGAGATACAGGTGACCTGTCTACACTACTCAGTCAGAGAGCTGGATGGTTTTTCTTACTGTTTAGTTGTGAATCGTATTTAGAAAGTGGCTTAAATGTGAACATCTTATTTCTGGTTGTACAAATGAGGTAATTCTTAATCCAGGTTGCTATCTGGACATTTCATAATTTGATTTAAAATATTTTAAAAATTTTATGTTTTTGGTAATTTTTGAATGTAACTCTAAATACACTTTTGATATTCATTCAAATTATTATTATAAAATCAAAACTTAGGCCAGGCGCGGTGATTCACGCTGTAATCCTAGCACTCTGGGAAGCCGAGGTAGGAGGATTGCTTGATCTCAGGAGTTCGAGACCAGCCTGAGCAAGAGTGAGACCCTGTCTCTACTGTAAATAGAAAGAAATTAGCCAAACAAGTAAAAACAGAAAAAATTAGCCGGGCACGGTGGTGTGTGCCTGTAGTTCCAGCTACCTGGGAGGCTGAGGCAGGAGGATCACTTGAACCCAGGAGTTTGAGGTTGCTGTGAGCTAGGCTGATGCCACGGCACTCTAGCCCAGGCAAGAGAGTGAGACTCTGTCTCAAAAAAAAAAAAAAGAATCAAAGCTTAATATTTGTAGAAGATTGAAAAAAGAAAGTTTGTGAAATATAGAAACTAGAATTTACATCTCTTCAAACCATTATTATAAATAGTTGGTAATTGTTTTTTGTTACTGTAGCACTTTGCAATTTACCTGGTAATTGATTAGCTATTTGGTAAAATTACCTGAAGCTTTAGTAATAAAGAACTAAAACTTTTTTTAAGCACCATATTTTGTTTCTAGCTTTAAGAAGTCAGTCAATCACAATATTGAGGTCAAAGCCTAAGCAAGGGTGCCAGGTTCACAGAGATACTACTTAATCTGGACGAGGGAGGTGAAGGAATACGATATTTAGGTGATTAGGTATAGAAAGGAAAAAAGTCGTTTACCTTACAGTTCACTTCAGTAAAGCCATCCTTTTATTGCTTATCTTTTGCCTTTTTCAAAGTGAAGTTGACCACAAAGGAGTCCAGGGAGAATGACATGCAGGCGCCTGTGGTCTTTCCTGCTTTCCTTTTTTTTTTTGTATCTGTTTCTTTTTTTTTGTACAAAGCACTTAAAACCTTTCTGTATGAAATTGGTCACAATAGGGTTACTTTTCATTTCACAGTTAATGACTAAATTTTTCAGGAGGAAAAATTGCTGAGACCTCTCAGGTATCTTTTTTAATCTATTGAATGCTTAAAACCTTTTGGGAAAAGAGGTCCTTTCTATCTAAGCCATGCGAACATGTGGTTTAGAAACAGTCCAGAAGGATGGTGTCCTCAGTTCTTGTGAGTAAGTAACATTCTGAAGCACACTCTTGCAGAGTGTGGCTGTGTCAGACGTGTGGCAGAGATCTGGATGTCACAGTAGGGACAGGCTGACTTGTATGTTGTCTTGACTCCAGTTTTTTAGTTCACTGAATTAAATCTGTGTGAATTTCATTGTTATGTAAAATGTTTTCTACTCTCCATTTCTAGCTCTCGGGCTCATTCTCCCATGATAGCTGTAGGAAGTGATGACAGTAGTCCGAATACAATGGCCAAGGTTCAGATTTTTGAGTATAATGAAAACACCAGGTCAGTACTGCTTTGGTTTTAATTGCTGCCTAGAATTGCATTTAATTTTTAAAAATGTTTCTTTTTCATTCCTAAAGTGAATTATGCATCATTCGTTACATATTTACCAATTTTCTATGATATGCCAAGACTCTGATAATGTAGGGTGAAATGATAAAGAGGGGAAGGTAATTGATCTCCCAGTATATACATTTTGCAGGGAATACAAAATAATAGTAAAAAAGGGTGATGGATGTTATGGACTGGGAGAATCAGGGTGTTAAAGAGTTTACACCTGGAGGGACTAATCTAGTTTGAGGGTCAGGAAGGTTCACCTAAAAGACCTGTAGAAGTTAGACAAAGAGGGCAGAAGCACTCCAAGTGGAGAAAAATGCATGTGGTAAGCCCGTGAACAAGAAACAGGTAACTTGTTTATATTGTGGTTGGAACATACTGGACAAAAGGGAGCGTGGTGAGAAATAGGCAAGACTAATCTGCAAGACATAGCGTCCACCGTTTTGATTTTATCTATGGGTAATGTGAATGGGAAGTAAAAGGTAAGATGGTTTAACTCTTAAGAGGTGTGGAAAGTATTTCGGAGAGGAAGGGCGAGGATTCAGGTCAAGGATGCTGTTATGACAGTCCAGGTGGGAGATCATAGTGGCTTTGGAATAGGGTAGTGGCAGTGGGGATAGAGAGAAGTGGACAATTTGAAAATAAGAAGTGATATTAATAGAATCTGGTGATTGATTGGACGCGAGAGGTAAGGAAGGAGGAAGGTGTGTAGATGATTTCTAAGCTTCTGGCTTTTAATAGTTCAGTGAATAGTGTGTAATTGCTTAAGATAAGGAACTCTGGAAACAGTAGGTTTAGGTAGAGAGTGGCAGCATATGAAGGTACATTAATTTTGATCATGTTGAGATACAGGTATCTGCAAAACCTCTGAGAACCATAAGCACTGTGTCAGAGGTGTACTACTCAGTCTTATGGGAGAAAAGAACCCTTGTCAGGTGATCAGGTGGGCTTTGCAGGTGCTAGACAAAATTCTCTGGTCTAGTGGTGAGATACTGCTTAGGGCAAGAAGCAGAAGAGAGGAACTAGTATCATTCTCATGGGATCTGCAGTTCTGACTGTTACCACTTAGGTTACACCTTCTGGCTTCCTAGATTCTCAGTTTCTTCAGAGAGGCTCTATCTACAACAGTGCTGCTCAGTAGAACTTGCTGCAGTGATGGGATATGGTCTATGTCTGTGCCGTGTAATGCAGTGGGCATTAGCTTTATGTAACTGTTGAAACTTGAAATGTGACTACTGGAACTGAGAAGCTGAATTTGTTAATTTTTATCAAATTTAAATAGGCACATATTGCTAGTGGCTGCTGTATTGGCTACATAGTTCTAGAATATTTGAACCTTCCTGTGAAACTCTATTTCATAGCCTCTTACGTTATCAAAGCTATGAACCATATTAATAGTACATTTTGTAGAGGCTTTATGAAGAGTTAGTGTTGTTAAAGTACTTTTCAACCGTAGTTGAGCAGAATGAATATGGATGGAGTCATAAATCCAAAACTTGAAAAATGGACCACTTCTAAAACATAGGAAGATAAAAAGTATTTCATAAATAAGATTTGATTAAAAGGATAAAGAACTTGCAATTAGTTCTGACAGAAAATACAGGCAAATAGAAATTACCTAGATACCTAAAATAATCCAGTGTTAGAAGTAATCTGAAGTTGCATGAATTTCTCAGCAGATTAAATCTAGGTTGGGGCTGGGTCCTGTGTATTATCTCAGGTAACAAGGGTCCTCAGGGTGGAGCAGTTCTGGGATTAGTTAGTTACTCAGTTGCTCAATAATGACATTAAGGACCTGTGTGGGTGACAGCTCCCTGTTATGATCACAGGAGAGATTGTAGCAGTTTCAGGTTTCACATGCAGATGTAAAGAAAGATATTTCCTTTCTTGTGTCTTTTTATGTCAGGGAGATCAAAACCTTTTCTAGAAGTATCTTAGGTTTCTCATCGATCCTGCTGGCCAGAATTGGGTCATCCCACCATGCTTTAGCTGCAAGATAGTCAGATAGCAAGTGTCTGGCCTTTTCAGCATCTAAAATGAGGGGGAATTGGTGTTGGGTGGGTAACAGTCTCTGTGTGTGAGTGTTGGGGGCTGTTGATTTAGGATCTAATCAGACCTTTTGAATTTGGCACTTTTTGAATTTCTTGGTGCTGATTCTTTTGAGGTAAGAGTTGTTTGAAGGTTCTTATTTAGACTCAATGTGTTTATGGGGAGAATATGTGATAGAGGACTACGTAGCGTTCAGTTGATACCTGTTTTTGTAAGTGGTATCACCATTTAGTAGACAGAAACCATTCGCCAAATTAACCAATATTGGATATATTCATTTTTTATTTGTGAGTGAAAATGTTAATAATAAGACAAATCTAGACTTGATAGTGATACTACAAGTGCCATGAATTTGTATAGGTTACAGGGCAACTTTCATATATATTATGAAATTTGAATCCTAACCACCACCTTATGAGTAGGGTAAGTACTTATGAGTAGGAAGATTAAAACATGAATATAATACAGTCCTGTACATAAGGAGCTCACAGCATCTAGGATATGGATCAGTACAGTAAACTGCTAGAGATGCTATGATAGTAGCATGTACTGTGCACAATAGAGCAGAAAAGTCACTTCTGCCTGACAGGGCTGGGAGAAGTTTTGGGCAGGAGTTGACGGGCAGGAGTTGATGTCTGAGCGTCAGTCTTGAAAGACGGAGGGTTTTCTGCAGACAGAGAGCAAGCAGGAGCAAAGGTGGAGTGTGATTCAGCCTGGTGAGGCCGTAGGCTGGGAGGCTAGGGCAGAGGAGAGGCAGGCCAGGCAGATTTTGGAGAGTGCTGCTTGCCACCTCTGGTCTCCATTCTGTCAGCATTTGGACATTGGAGGTCCAGTAGAGTTAAGAGGTTGTATTTACCTTTTAGGAAGATGACTTTGACTACTTTGTGGAAGCGAGGCTGGGAGCAGGGAACTTGGCAATCAATGCAGTAGAAGGCCATGGGAAGCAGAAGACGACTAAAGAAGGCTTGTCTAGGAGGTGGAGTTGACGTGCCTGAGGCCCTGGTTGTAGGTTGGGTGAGTCTGGGTGTCTGACTCGGCTGACAGTAGTGCCATTCATGAGATGGGGACTGCCTGAAGAGCAGTGAACATGAAAGGAGAGACAGTTTGCTTTGAGCTTAGGTGGTTTGAAGTACTTTTGGGAATGTCTAGATATAATAGCTAAGATTAGTTATCTCTTGCTGCATAGTGGTACTATCACAAACTTAGGGGCTTAACCAACACACATTTATTATCTCAGTTTCTGTGGGTTAGGAGTCAGGCTTGAGCGGAGCTCACTGGTTTTTGTCAGCATTTGTGTGTTCCTGCTACCGGACTCTGTCCTGCTGTGGCTCACAGCATGGCAGGTGATGCATCAAGGCCCGCAGGAGAAGAGCTTCTCATAAGGCCAGCACCGCAAACTTGGGTACTGTGATTGCACAAGTGTCATCCCCCACCTTTGCCATATTCCCACCTCTAGTTAAAAAAAACAAGCCATCGGTCCCATTCACACTCATGGGGAGGAGCCTCCACAAGGGAGAATCTGTCTCCCACGTGACTGGTGTTATTCCCACTTTACAGAGAACAACTTGCTGGAGGTTGGGTTACAGCCAGTGATGGATCTGGCCTGGATTTGAATACATTTTGACCGCAGCGTGTATGTGTGTGTGTGTGTGCGCGCGCGCGCTCTCTTAGGTACCCCTCCTATGTCTGGCCTTTGGCAGAAGGGAATGGAGTGGAGGTGATAGATTTAGGAATTATTGATTTGTAGGTAGTGAAATCATGGGTGTAGAAATGTTAATGTCCATGTGAGCCATGTGGGGATCTCCTTAAAATGCATGTTCCAATTCCGTAGGCATCAGGTGGCGGCTGAGAGTCTGCATTTCTCAGAAGCTCCCAGGCTGCTGCAGACCACACAGTAGAAGCAAGGACACAGATGAGATGCTTAGGGTGACTGTTTAGGCTGAGAAGAGGCCAAGGAGAGAACTTTGGTGTGAAAAGAAGTTCAAGAACAGAATGCTAGAAACACCAGCGTTTTAGAGGAGGGTGGTAGAAAGGACGGATGGGGAGATCTCTCCACTCCCTCTCCCACAGGCTCGTTAGGTGCTTCAGTTCTGCCCAGGATATTCAGTGGAAGGCATAGAGGAACCTAGTCGAAAACTCTGATCATTATCTTTTATTCTGTATTAGTTTTCTAGGGCTGCCACAACAAATTACCACAAACTGAATGGCTTAACACAACAGAAATTTGTTCGATCACAGTTCCAGAGGCCAGGAATCCGAAGTCAGGATGGTAGTGGGGCTGTGCTTCCTCTGAAATCCTTCCTTGCCTTTTCCAGCTTCCGGGAGCTCTAGGAGTTCCTTGCCATGTGGCAGTGTCACTCCAGCCTCTGCCTCTGTATTTACATGGCCTTCTTTGTGTCTTTGTGTTTTTCCTCTTGTGTCTTTTGTGAGGATACTGGACATTGGATTTAGGACCCACCCTAAATCTAGGATGGATCTCATCCTGAGGTCCTTAATTACATCTGCAAAACCCCCTTTTCTAATGATTAGGGTCACATTGACAGGTTATGGGGGTCAGGACTTGGACATATTCTTTTGGTGGCCATTATTCAGCCCAGTACAGAGGTAAGCACAACTTGATTGTGAGCAGTATGAAGAAAATTTAGGTGCAGTGATGTGCGGACATTTACTAATTTTATTTCTGAAATTTTTAATGTAAATTGTTTTTTTTCATTAGGAAATATGCAAAAGCTGAAACTCTCATGACAGTCACTGATCCTGTACATGATATTGCATTTGCTCCAAATTTGGGAAGGTCTTTCCATATTCTAGCGATAGCAACCAAAGATGTGAGAATTTTTACATTAAAGCCTGTGAGGTGAGTTTTAGAAATAGTTACGAATTTGAAAATACTCTTGCCTGCTGATTATTTGTGGAGGAGAGAGTAGAGGTAACTATTATCTGAGGAATGGATTCCCTTTTTTTTTGGTCTTGCTCTGTTAGAGTACAGTGGTGTCATCATAGCTTACTGCAACTTCAGACTCCTGGGCTCAAGTGATCCTCCTTCCTCTTGAGTAACTAGAACTAGAGGTGCATGCCACCACGCCTGGTTAATTTTTAAAATTTTTTGTAGAGACGAGGTCTCAAATTTCTGACCTCAAGTAAACCTCCCACCTCAGCCTCCTAGAGTGCTGAGATTACAGGTGTGAGCCACCGTGCCTGGCCCAAGAATGGTTCTTTTTTTTTTTTTTTTTTTTGAGACAGAGTCTCACTGTGTTGCCTGGGCTAGAGTGCTGTGGTGTCATCCTAGCTCACAGCAACCTCAAACTCCTGGGCTCAAGCGATCCTCCTGCCTCAGCCTCCTGGGTAGCTGGGACTACAGGCATGCGCCACCATGCCCGGCTAATTTTTTCTGTATATTTTTAGTTGTCCGATTAATTTCTTTCTAATTTTAGTAGAGACAGGGTCTCGCTCTTGCTCAGGCTGGTCTCGAACTCCTGAGCTCAAACAATCCGCCCGCCTCGGCCTCCCAGAGAGTTAGGATTACAGGCGTGAGCCACCGTGCCCGGCCAAGAATGGATTCTTTATTGAACATTTTATGTGTCAAATGACTTTTTGCAATGGGGTATTGAATAAAGAAAGGAGATTTATGTTAATTGTGTTTTTTGTTTTGTTTCTTTTTTGAGACAGAGTGTCTCTCTGTTGCCCCAGCTAGAGTGCAGTGGCATCATCATAGCTCACTGCAGCCTCAAACTAATGGGCTTGAGTGAGCCTCCTGCCTCAGCCTCCTGAGTAGCTGGGACTACAGGCATGCGCCACCATAACCAGCTAATTTTTCTATTCTTTGTAGAGACAAGTCTTGCTTTTGCTCAGGCAGGTCTCAGACTTCTGAGCTCAGGCAATATTCCTGCCTGGGCCTCCCAAAGTGCTAGGATTGAGCCACTACACCCAAACTTAATTGTGTTTTATTTAGGCTGATACTAACAGTGAATTGGATTCTCTGAATATAATTGGTACTGTGTATATTTTTAAATGAATGAGAAGTGGCAGTCTACTTAGGGAAAACTAAATTAGCATTGAGATATTCTTGTAAAGGAATACCTACCTTTAATTTTAAATTGCGAGTTTTAGTTCTTTTTCTTCTTTTTTTCCCTTCTTTCCACTCTTCCATTCTTTCCTTTGAAAATTAATTATCATCAATTTTATTTTTCAACCTTGTTTGGGGAAATAAAATCTACTTTTGTTGTTTCTTTCTTCTATGAAACAGTCATTGAGTATCATTTCTGTCTGCTGGGATCACTTCAGGTCCTGGGGAGTCAAATGAAAATGACATTCATTGGCCCAGCTCAAGGGCTAAGGGGTAGGGGGAATACAAATGTGCACATTATTATAAAATAATGTGGTAAATATGTGAGACCATTTGTAATTTTTATTTAGAATACTATGTATATACATATACTTCTTAAACATTTTTCTCAGAATTTCTCAGAAATACTTTTTTTATTAACAGGAAAGAACTTACTTCCTCTGGTGGGCCAACAAAATTTGAAATCCATATTGTGGCTCAGTTTGATAATCATAATTCCCAGGTCTGGCGAGTGAGTTGGAATATAACAGGAACAGTGCTGGCATCTTCAGGAGATGATGGCTGTGTAAGATTGTGGAAAGGTAAGATTTCAGTGAAGGGATAATTGCTGCTTTATATTTCTGCTTCAAAATGTGAACTTTGATATATTTTGAAAAAAATTATCTTCTACAGCTACTTTTAAATCAATATGTTATATAATTTGCTATTTCGAACATTGGTTTACCTAGTTCATAGCCGTCAATGACTAATTGAATTATTTTTTGAGTTTCTTTGTGGGACAGAACTTTTTTTTTTTTTGAGACAGAGTCTCACTCTGTTGCCGGGGCTAGAGTGCCGTGGCGTCAGCCTAGCTCACAGTAACCTCAAACGACCTGGGCTCAAATGATCCTCCTGCCTCAGCCTCCCAAGTAGCTGGGACTACAGGCTTGCACCACCATGCCCGGCTAATTTTTTCTATATATATTTTTAGTTGTTCAGCTAATTTCTTTCTATTTTTTTAGTAGAGACGGGGTCTCGCTCTTGCTCAGGCTGGTATCCTGAACTCAAATGATCCTCCCGCCTCGGCCTCCCAGATTGCTAGGATTACAGGCGTCAGCCACCGCGCCCGGCCCAGAAACAGAACATTTTTAAAACTAGAGTAAATATCATAGAATATGCAATATCTCCAATAAAAAGATACTGTTTGTCATATATGTAACCTGTATGACTGCTTTACAAACTCAGGATAGAACTACAATCATCTCTTATTAAATAATTGCTTTAGATAAACAGTCCTTTAATAGAAGAAAATCCAGTCTTTTCCCTGCTTCCTCTACAACACCCAAAAGTTTAAGAACCTTGGGCCCCTGATTCTAACAATTTTTTACAAGTGCCAAACTGAGGGAACTTGGTCTGGTCAGCTGACTGCAGTCTCTGTAGCTTGGTTCTGCACTTCCCATGGATGTTTATCCACTGGGCAGAGATGTCCGTGGTTTACATACCACCATAATGGGTGGTGTCCCATACTTAGCACTCAAAATTATAGCTGTCTTTGTTCATTTACACTGAGCAGTTACAGTTTCTCCAAGTGCAGTCTGGCTAAGCTTTGAAGACCTCCTATGTTCAGTTTTAGGCTTTGGTAGAATCAGCCCAGACCTTCCTTTCCTCATTGTAATTTGATTTCAAGGGCTTTGCTCTCCTTTTCTGCCTGTGGGCCTTTGTCAGGACCACCCAGCTGTGCACCCCCAGCAGGCTCCCTAACTTAAGTTCTTTGGGTTCATTGTCTTCATTGGCCAATTTTGCATTCAATAAGCAACTCAAATACCAAAGGTTTTGTTACCTCCATCCATCTCAGAAGACATTAGGTACCCACATAACTTTTAGTTGCATAACCAAGAAGACAACTGCATTACCTTACATATATATGTAAGTGAAATTCGTTATAATGGAGACAAAGATTTTGTGTTGATGTTAGCTTCATAATGTGATAGCTTAGAGAATTCTCTCTGCTAATACCTTGTAAGGAAGGGAGGTGGATGATGAAAGCTTTATGTTTTTAAATTAGTATTAAAAATTCTTTGAAAACTTAAAAATGTTATTGAAACTGAGATAACATGTATTTCATTTTTAAAACATCTTTAATGTTTACCCTGAAAGAAATATAGCCCATGGCTTCTCTCTTGTTTCTTTAATTGTAGTTTAAGGATATGAGTACAGGTTTGTGCCCTTGTGCATAGGTATTAATCATGTTAATGTATTTGGCTATTTTCCTTTCAGCTAATTATATGGACAATTGGAAGTGCACTGGTATTTTGAAAGGTAATGGGAGCCCAGTGAATGGGAGTTCTCAGCAGGGAAACTCAAATCCTTCCCTAGGTTCAAATATTCCAAATCTTCAAAATTCATTAAATGGATCTTCTGCTGGCAGGTAGGCTGTTTTATGGGAAAACTAGAAATTACCTTCTTTTTAAATCATTCTGATAGCTATACTAAAGGCAGGTTATTTGATGATTTATAAGATGGAATGAAGAGGTTTGCATGTAATTAGGACATTAGAATTTAAAAATTTATTTTGTTAGCTCTGTATTTGGCTTACTTGGTCAAACATTTACAGGTAGGTTATGAGGCCACCAAACTAAATTGTATTCTGAAATTTAGTGATCTATCAGTAGAAATGTTTATAGTTTTAAGATTTTATTTTCTGCAGCACTGAGGAAGAGCAACTATGGTTTAATAGTGAGAATTTTAGTCCTAGATGTACCATGGTGTTTTTTAGTGCTTGTTCTATGGCCATTGCATCAGGTCCAAGCTGCAGTTTTAAATAATAATACATTAATTAAGGCTTTGTAGAAGAGAGTACGTTAAATGATTTGGCTTTTGTGTTTAAAACTTTAATGGAGATTATAAGAGGAAATGATAAAATCTGAGATCTTGATTTTTACAATATTTAGATTCTTGTTTATCATAATGAATATTTGATGTGATCTACAGTCTTCCTTTTGTTTTCATATTTAAATTTCAAATATATGAATTTGTAAGATACCACTATTTTAATATGCTTTTGTGAATAATTTGGAATAGAATTTAGGAAACTTCAAAACATAGCTTTAATGAATTGTCCTGTGGTTATCTTGTTATCCTAAATAAAGGAAAAATGATTGTATTTAAAATTTCTTCAACTATTTTTATGTTATAGTTTTATAAAGAAGTCCTATTTGATTTTGAAATTTTAAGTATTTGCATCAAAACAATTTCAGGTTGTCATAGCAGATATCAGATTATAAAGATGATTTCATTAAGCAAAGAATACTAGAGTTAATTTTTTTTTTTTTTGAAGACTGGTGTTTGGTCTGTACTGCGTATTTTCTTTTGTAAATAGCTTTGACGTTTTGATCTGTATTCTTAGTGTGCCAATAACCATCTGTGTTAGATCTATGATGCATTTTCCCTTCTCCATTTGTATTATGTCCTTTAACAGAAAGCACAGCTGAGTACAAGCTAACTGGAGTAACTTTGCTGTCTTGCTGCTTGTTGCATGCACACAGGAATGGAAAGCAAGCTCCTTTCCCCTTCCCCAGCGCCATTTGACCTCTCCCAAGATACACCAGCAGCCTGCTTACTACTAAATGCGGTCTAAAAGGCCTTTAAAAATACAGTGTATGTCATTTTTGTGTGCTAGCAGTTTATTGACACTATTTGAAACTTTTAAAATATAAATGGAGAGGCTTTTTGTTAGACATTGTCAAAAACAATTTTTTGAAATGTTCCTGAAACTAACTTGGGTTTAAAAATTAAAAGGATTGTTACTATCCTTATGTAAGTAGTTGGGAGGAGGAAAAATATCACTTTATTTCATTTGGAGAATATTGGCATATTTCTTTTGTTTGCTAAAACAGTAAACTTTAAATGATGAATTTTTATACTTTTAATTTGAAAATTGAATAAATATTTTTTATAAAGATTGTTTTGAGTGCTAATTTGTTTACTTTTTGTAGAATTTCTTAATACATGATATTCAGTACAACTCTGTCATTTCTTTGTAATATTTAAAAAATATTAGAAAAGGAGTGAATTAGTAAAGTATTAAGAGTAAAATGAAAGTAATTTGTACAGTTTGTGGCTAAGTTAAGCATGTGGTATTTGTTTCATTTATAATTTGCTAGTAAAATGGTAACACCTTTATAAGTTTTCAATTCATATTCACTGAAGAAATGTTTCTGATATACATTTGGATATTTTTATTGTGTGCTTCCATGGCTTACTGTCATTCAAATCAAAATTTGCACACGTACTGTAAGAGAGAAGCAGTTAAAATGCTACTAAAATTGTGCACGTAAATTAACTTCAACATTTCGTGTCTCAGGATTTTCTTCATTTGGTTGACTGTTTCAGTTCTTGTAAACCTCTGACCTTGATGACAAAGCTGTAAAACTTTTAAGTTTGCTAAAATGTATAGATATTACGGGTAAGTCATAAAATGACAGAAGAATAACAAAGGGCATAATAATTATTTGAACCCTTTTACTTATTAAAATTCTGTAGTTATTCTAAGGTTTTTGCAGAAAAATAAATATATTCAATGACTGTATTTCTTCAAAAGTATGTTGCAGTAGCCAGGCATACTATGTGAAAATGTATTTGAATTCGTTCTCAGTATCATGTATGCACCAAAAAAAGTGTGCTTACTGCTGCTACAAATGAAGCACTGCTTAAAATAAGGAGCTTATTAGATTTGTAAATTTATGAACTAGCATCAGATGTTTCTTCAGAGATTAGAAAATGTTTTTAAATTTCTAGAATTAATGTTTTTCTTTGTAACATTCATACCGATAATTCTTTTTGACATTTTAAGTTTAACAGATTGTATTCCTTTCAAGTTTCTGTACTTAAGCAATCTTGATTTGTGTAAGGGTCTTGATTTGTGCTATTATGTTCTATTAGTTTTGGCATGAATATACTAAAGCTTATTGTTTTCCAGCATTTATTTTGGGAAACTCTTGGTTCTCTTTGTATTTACTACTTTTTTCTTTTTCTTCTGTTTTTTCCCCCCCTTGTTGTGTTGTTTTGTTCTGGTGTTTCGTTCCTGTCTTCATTGTTTCAGGTATTTCTTTCCCCCTCTGGATTCCCCACGGGCTGGATCAAGGTGGTCCAGTTATGCCCAGCTCCTTCCTCCTCCTCCTCCTCCACCTCCCCCCGCTCCTCCTCCACCTCCTCCAGTGGAGCACTCTTGCGATGCTGACACTGCCAGCCTCCAGTATCCTCACCCTCACAGAGGATATTTCTCTCGGCCTCTTAATCCCTTACCTGAGAACGAAGGGGTTTAAAACACTGATTTAACATTTAAAGGCCTTATTCAATGCTTGTAAATGCTTTCATTTCTGGCTGCTTTTTGTTTTTCTTCATTTTCTTTCAAAAGATTTTTCTAATTTGGGGGCCTGTCTTATGTGTATTACAAGCAGAACACAGTGTTTGGAACAGAAACCTGTTTGTGCGTTAGCATCAAAGGAACATTTACTTCACCGGTTGATAACCTTTGATGAAATGAGATATGTATAGTAACATTAACTGTGAAAGTTACACGCAGTAGCTGACTTCAAATTGCCTGTTTTGTAAACTTTATTTTGAACTGTTTCCATAGTCTTCAGTTTCTTATGCTTTGTCGTACTGGTTAATGTGAAAACATATCATTATGAAATTCACTATGCCTTTGAGACATACAAAAATGTTTTTAATTTTACAAGCTAATGTTGCATTTGACTAGTATGTAAAATAAATCATTCCTGTGTATAAAGCAGCAAAACATATTATGGACTTTTTGGCCTGTTCTTTTTAAAGGGAAATTGCCTATCACTACTCGGAATTACTTTTGAAAGCTTTTATAATTCTTACTCAAGTAGGTTATTTAATAAAATATATTTTAAAAGATATGAATCTGTTGCCTTATGAAAATCGAATGTATTTTATTTAAGATAGCTGTTAAGGCTTATTCTCCATTTACCATGTCACAAAAAGAAAAAAAACCCCAAACAAACAAAAAGTAGATGAGCAAACATTACATTTATTTAAAAGGTAGGAAGTCAATATGTAGATTACCATCCAGAACTGACAGATGTTGACTGTTAAGTAAATGTTATTTATTCATTTATTTTCATAGAGATGGAGTCCCACAGCCCAGGCTGTGTCTTAACAGTTGATTGCCTTGGTGACATAACTTGTTATAACTATATTCTAATTTTCAAAGACAACTTTCCTTGAAAGTGTCATTACCCCCCCAACTTTATGTGCAAAGGATTAAGAGCTGATAGAATATATTCATTTTAATTTAAGAAACATTTGAGTTTTATTGTCTAATTAAAATGTTTTGTCTGTAAATTACATGTTCCATGTTAAAAAAATCCTTTTCAAATAATTCTCAAAGGTCTTCCTTTTGTCAAAGGAGTTGCTTTAGACTTGCAGATATGTAGGATCACAGCAAAGGGGTCTAATATAAGGCTGAATCTAGCTCAGAATTAAGAATTCATGTCTTTGAGGTTTCAGTCATAGAGCTACCTGAGGTTAGAATGGGATGATGAATTGAGACAATTCTGCAATTTAGTGAATATGTGCAAGATACTGTGCTGAACACTATTGGGGTATGTGCAAAAAAAAAAGGTAGTCTGCACACGAACTAGTGAGAGAAGGCATTTCCAGAATTTGCAGAAGGTAAGGGGGTCAGCTTTGTAATAAATGTAGAAATTGTACTAGTGGGCATAAAAGAGTAACTTATTTGAGCTGGCAGGATTTGGAAGGTATATCTGATTTCAACAGGTGGAGTGAGGTAAAAGGACCGCGTGTTCAGGGAACAGGATATAGTCTGATGAAAGAGTAGGGTACATTTAGGAACTAAGGGGTGGGGGACCTGCCGCCTTCTGGATCCTTGAGTGCGGCCTTTTGGCTGAATCCAAATTTTACAGAACAAATTCTTTTAAAGAAGGGATTTGTTCTGTGAAGTTTGGACATGGTCAAGGGGCCGCACTTGCCATATGTGGCCTTAAGGCTGCAGATTCCCCAGGATATTGGTGGCCAAGGCTTACCACTTTAAGCAGTTGGTAAAGCGGACCTGTGGGACATGTCTGGCTTTAAAAAACTGGATATATATCACTTCTAATTCCCTGAGAAGGCGTGCTGGCCATGAGGCCTTTGCAGGCTCTACTCAATGTCTAGGGAGATTTAGAAATCACAGTGGGAATTCTATTCCTCCTTTCCAGTTGGCAAGTAAGTCTAGATATTGAGGTGTAAGATAATAGCTAATGTTTGTTGAGTACTTCCATGTACTATTGATTTTCTAGATACCTTACAGGAATTGTTCTTAATCCTCACAACAAGCCTCTGAGGCAAGTACTCTGATTATCCCCATTTTACAAATGAGGAAACTGGCAGGTTAAAGCTACTTGCTCAAGGCTACACAGCTAGGAAGAGGGTGGGAGGCAGAGCATGATTCAGATCTAGGCAGCCTGGCATCAGAGTCCGTGCTCTCCTGCCTGCGGATAATATGGATTGCAGATCTCTTTCACCTGAGAGTCACATCAGGTTGCTGAGTGTTATGGGGAGAGCTTTGGTGACTTGCTGTTTATGGAAGAAGGACATTTATTGAGTAGGTACCAAGGATACAGGGTGAATGACAGTCTGGAACATGCAGACACATTCTAGCAGTTCACCTCCAATGCATGGCCACTGTGTAAAAAGAGGGGTTAAGACACTTTGAGAAAGAAGGATGGCTCATTACACTCAAATACATCTTTTCAGTTCTGGAGCTAAGTATTTGGTTTATTTTTTCAGGATTCGGAAAATCTTCAGATTTTCTCCACTGTGCTCGTTGAGTGTGGACAAAGGTAGAATAGGGGCAATTACAGTTTGTAAAATACCAAGGCTAGACGGTTTCAAGAAGAGATGTCAGAGCTGCGGGGACGTGACTGAGTTTAGCAATTAGGAGGCCGTTCCTGATAAAACAAATGTTAAAGTGTTCAGGACTAGGCTAGGTAATGTGGAATGACCGAAAGTAAGGTGTAAAAGTGGAGACAATTCAGTGAAGGAGAGAATGATGAAGCAGAATCAAGGTGTGTGTGTGTAGAGAGAGAGACGCAGTATTTTTACAGGCAGAAAGGAACCTGTGAAGAGAGGGAGCTCAGCAATGTTTTGGAGGAGGTAGATAGGCAAGTGATCAAATAGAAATGCCTTTCCCCACCAGGCTAAACTCAGGAATAGGGACTGTTAAACTGAACTTTGTTTGCCCTTTCTGTCCTCCCAAGTGCACCAGGCATCTTAAACATTCAATAACTGCTGAATTAATGGAAGTTAAGGCGTTAGCCTTGGTCCCTCAGAGTATATGGAAAAAATATTGAGAAAAAGAACTGTATAAAATGTTTTTTGAGATGAGTTTTTAGTGAAAGGTGTGAAATTATATTCCTCCATGGTCACAGTGAAGTAAGGAGTAGGAAAAGGGCTTGTGCTGAGCAGAGGCGGTGAGATTTGCGGCCTAAGGAGGATGGAGAAAAGTAGGAAGCTAATTAGGGAAGAATTACATCTAATCTCATTTTTTTCCAACCGAGACCAACCGTACTCCGTTACAAAGAGGCGATTAGGTTTAGTGAACTGTCAGGAAACTTGGTTCCCGAGGAATTACTTGCTGATTGAAGGTAAAACAGGACATATTTCAGCGAGTAGCAAACGGCGATAGGAAATGTCTGCATCTGCTCACAAAAGGACAGAAACGTGTCAGGTGATTTGTTCGCCGGAAATATTTGTGTGTGAGGTGACTGACGGTGCTTTGGGACCCCAAACTGAAAAAGGTAGGCTTCATTTTCAAATTGGCCAAGACTTCCAAGGCAACGCCTTCAGCTCAGCTCCAACTGGAAGATCCGCCTCGTCCTCCGGAGCTGCGGGGCGCGCCATTTCCTCCCTTCAAATCCTGAGGCGCACCGCTCTCACCAATCATGGGGCTCCTGCCCTCCCGTCTCTTAGTGCCGCCCAATCCGAAGCCGGCGCTGGTCCCCGCCCCCTCCCCTCGTGCCGCGAACAGACGTAAACCCCAGGGGCGCGCCGTACGGCTGGTCCGGGCGGTCGCCTGTGCGGGGGCTACGCGCACGCGCTTGCCTGCGCTGCTGGGCCGCTGCTTTTCTCAGTGGGCTTTTCTGCTCCGCTCTAGGCACCCGCAGCCGGGGGTCGCGGGCTGGGTGAGGACGGACGCAGGTGTCTTGGCGTGCTCCTGGGCGGGAGGCAGGCGCATCGGCCTTTGGCTTCCGCGCCGGCGGAGCAGTGGCGGTTGGGCTTGGCGGGGGCGCCGGCTCCCGGCGGAGGGCTGTGGGGCGGCGAGGTCGGCGGGGCGCGAGCTGGCCTTGGCTGGTCCGCGCCTCCGCACCAGCCGGGCCTGGGGCTTGAATTCCGCGCAGTGAGATTAATTGCTCGCCTGCCCTTTGGCTTTTGGCCAGGCCTAATGAGGTAGACTTTTGGGGGATCATATCCTTGTTTGCTCCTCTCCCGTTTTCTGACTTCCAGTTCCTGACGGACAGGCGCTCGCTGCTTTGCTCTGGAGTTTGTTTCTTGCAAAATGCTCTGTTGATTGACCAGTGGTGTTCCTTTATGTGTATTGTGACGGGCAATTCTCTTTCTCCTTTTTGTCTATAACAACACAAAAGGGACCCAGGAAATAATCTTCTTTTTTTTTTAGCTAGTAATATTTAGCAGTGAGGGGGTTGAATACCAACTTTAGTGACACTAATGTTAATATGTACTGATAACCCACTACCATCGGACCAGCCAATCTTCCTTACTTAATGCTGCGTTCATATTCATTCCTAATTCCTTACTTACATTCCTTGCCTATGATTTCATTGTGAACATAACGCGAAATGAGACAAGAATGTTTAATATCATTCTACTTTTGTTTTGCTCTTAATTTCAGACTTTGCTTAGTAAAACATGAGGTCCCTTTTGACGCAGTCGTTTGGAGGACAGCTGTTTATATGACAATATTTCCATTTGCTGTTACTATTTTGAGGTCATTCGACCGGCTTTTTTACTGCTCCAAAATCGACTTTTTCTCCAAATTTCAGTTTTGTGGACAAAGTTTACGGTAAGCCTTGAAAAGTAATATACTACATGCCTACCTAATACTAAAGTGTATCTTAAAAAGTGCCAAGAATAAATGATAAGTGTTGGGGAAGTATGACTAGGTTTTGAGTTTCACAGCAGGTACTTTTAACTGTGTTTAATTGTGTACGCAGACCTACAATTAATGACTGAAGTAAATAATCTTTTATGTACCCGGGAATGTAATTAAAGCAATTAAGTATTGGTAAATCCATATATGAAATTTGAGGTCATTAGTTTAAGGAAATAGCAAGAGAAATCACAGAGATGGCTACTCAGATTAAATATAGTAGAAGAAAAGATAACATTGTCTTCACTTTAGATGATGGAGGTGGGGTGGGTAATGCAATAAAGAAGGAAGTTAGGGAAATTTCCCTTCTAGGAAACCTTTAGAAATGTGCTATGTCCATGAATGGTTTAAAACAAATGTAATCCTTTCTGGAAAGAAGAGAAACTAGTTATTAGATTACATCTTTTTTTGTTTTTTAATTAACGAAGGAAACAGAGGAATAGATTACATCTTGAGGAATCTTCCAATGGGTTGTGTTACCATCGCATTCATAGCAAAGCTCTACTGAAGCACTTGACATGGTATAATAATTGATAGGGATTGTCAGTTCCCTTATTAATAAATAAGGGAGCTGCCTTATTTATTTTTGCATTCCTGGTGCCAAGTAGAGTATTCTTCATGGTTTGTGTTTGATGATGATTGTTGCGCGAATGATCTTTGTGTAGTATGTGAATTTTCTTTGGATTTGACCCCTTCTAAATAGGGATAATCGTTGAAGAGTTTGGTATATATTTTAATATTGTTTATATGTCTGTAAATGAACGAATAGCTTAGTAATTACTCAGGCAGGCTAGTTGGGAGACTTGTGCAATAGTTCAGATTAAGAAGTGATTGACAGCAGGCATTGGGAATACAGAAGTGAATCTCAGCTCCAGAGATACATCTGAAGTTAGAGGCATTAGAATTTGGTAACTGAGAGTTCAGGAGGGATCATAACAGTCCTAAGTATGTCTGGCTTGTATAGGGATGACTTGTTAAGACTAAAAGGTAACAGGAAGAGGGAATGGAGGAAAGGTAACAAGTTTGGTTTTGTATTTGTTGACTTTGCACTACCTGAGAGGCCTTCAGGGGTAAGGTGAACATTAAAGAGCTGTCTGGAAATACAGTCATCCCTCATTAACCAAGGGGGATTGGTTCTAGAACCTGTCCCCACCCCCCAGGTATACCAAAATCTGTGGATACTCAAGTTATATAAAATGGCATAGTATTTGCATATAACTGATGAATATCTTCCTGTATACTTTATTTCATTTTAGTTTTTGAGACAGGGTCTCACTCTGTTGCCCGGGCTAGAGTGCAGTAGCGTCATCATAGCTTGCTGCAACCTCAAGCTCCTGGGCTCAAGCGATCCTCCTTCCTCAGCCTCCCAAGTAGCTGGGACTGTAGGCATGTGCCACAACAGCCAATAAATTTTTCTTTTTCTTGTAGAGACCAAGGGTTGCTCAGGGCCTCCTGGCCTCAAGTGATCCTCCCGTCTTGTCTTCTAAAGTGCTAAAATTATAGGCATGAGCCACGATGCCCGGCCCTTCTCATATACTTTAAATCATCTCTAGATTATTATAATAACTGGTACAGTACAAATGCTATGGAAATAGTTCTCTATTTTTTATTCTTATATTGTTATTTAAAATTTTTTTTTTCTAAATATTTTTGATCTGTAATTGGTTGAATCCACAGATGCAGAACCCACAGTTAGGGAGGGCTGGCTGTGCAGGTCTAGAACACAGATTTCTGGGCTGAAGGTGATTTGAAGGTGAGAGCAGTGGCATCAGTGCAGAGGAAAGGATATTCTGGGGCTAAGCTTGCCTGGGCAGGAATCCTCTGCTCTCACTTGTACTTTGTGGCCTGGAAAGGTCTCTTCATTCCCTCTCTTGGTCTCGGTTTCCTCAGTAGTGGGGATAAAATGGTTACCTTGCAAATTTGACACTGGGATTAGAAAAACGTACATGAAATACTTAGTACATTACTTGATAATAGCCACTGAATGTCAGCAAGCTAGCTGGGGGCTATAGATTATTTCTTTCAATTCATTTTTTTTCAACTCCTATTCCCATCTCTGTATCAGGTACTGAGAAATGTGGAGTGTGGACAGGAGTGGAGCTGGGTAGCCAGTTGGGGTTCCTTTTGGGGAGCATGTGGTGAAGGGAGCACGGGCAGGTGTGGTGGTAGCCGAAGGAGAGGATGGGGTGTGAGGAAGGCTTTTTTAAAAGATGAGAGAACTAACAACCTGCACAGTGGGAAGAGTCGCACAGAGAAGACTTGGCGGTGTTAAGAAAGGGGCCGGTTGCTAGAGTGAGTGCGGGTACAGGTGTGAGAGGGGTTGGGAGCGAGTGTGAAGGGGGGCGGGGCTTCAGACAGGAGCATCGAGGCTCCATCCTTATCAGGTAAGTTTTACAATTCTGTAGTGGTTTTAAACTTTTCTACTTCATGGAGTAATTAAATTAGTCCATGCTATCTGAAATCTATGCTTTAATCTGTTCTTGACTCTTATGAATTGTCGTAGTTCTTTGAATAGCCTTCCAGGCTTTAAGTCCTCTCCCTTCCTGTCCTGTAGGTTGATTGTATCAGTCCTTTCGTCCGTTGCAGAATACAGTCCAAACTTCCTAATAAACCATTTAAGACTTCAAGGACCTGCTCCATTCTGTTATTCTAGTTTCATTTACCATGTTATTTTGTATGTCAGTTGCCAAAATACACTGGAGTATTTGCTGTCTTCACACTTGGAGACAATTTTGGAGTCAGATCTGGGAAAATTTAGCTAATTTAGTCTCTTGAGTTTATGTTTCATCTGTAAAATGGGATATTACCTACTGAGGTTTTCTATGGATTCAATGAGTTAAGGTGGTAGGTTTGTAATACATTTTAATTGTCTTTACCCTTTTTGCATTTATTTGTCATCCTAAAAAACTCATACTGTCTGTAAAAATTCTCATTCTTCAAGGTACTATGCCAACAACCCCTCGTTTTTCGAGCATTTCCTAATACATTTATCTTTTTGTCCTCCCCCTCATATTTTCTTCCCTGAATTCTATACAGTGCTTACATGATATGTACTCTGAAAGATTCTTGAGACTGACTAACATCTCTAGAGCATTGTGGTTAGGATCAAGTTGAACCAAGGGCCAGTGTGGTATAGATTTTGTGTTTTCCAGACTTAGTTGTTTGTGTACCACTTTTACCATTTGTGCCTGTCTGGGTGCCAACTATACTTTTTTCTTTGAATGGGCTCACTTTTTAAACTGTATACTCACTCTTCACAATAGTCTCTGAAATCAGGAGCTAAATTTTGCTCATTCTATTTTTTCTATTCCATATTAAAATGAGTACATAACTGCCAAACTTTTACATATGCTCTAAAATCATGTGTATATACCGTCAGTGTTATGCCATCTTTGCCGGCTTTACTAGATAAGTTTGTAGTAATTCGTATTTCCTTGCTGTACCAAGCCAAGGGTGAATTAAATGGTGTTGTATTTCATTATTGTGCTAATTATAAGATAAGTTTGTTTGATGTTTGTATTCTCAGCTATAAAGTAGCAAAGTATTCAAAGAATTACTTTATCACGGAATATTTGCCAGTAGTATCTTCTCATAGTGATGTTCCAAAAAAATCATTTTTTCTTAAGATTTATCAGTTTTCTAAGATTTATGAAACTTGTACTCTTAATCATTTAAAAATGTTTTACTGTATTTGATTTATAAAAGTATTTCTGTTGTTGCAGTGAGATGGAAAATTTTCGAGGGATAGCAGAGGAGTCATTTCCAAGCTTTTTAACCAATTCATTACTTGGTAATAGTGGGACTTTAGAAAATGTCACTCTTTCTTCAAATCTTGGCTTGCCTGTTGCTGTTTCCACGCTTGCTAGAAATAGATCCAGCACTGATGACAGGTAAGACTTTGAGCAGATTTCTTTTCTAGGTCCATAAAACCTACAACATACTGATACTTATGTAAAATTTCTCAGTCAAACTGTGAAGCTTTTGTCTGCTTTATCTGTGAAGGAGATGGCCAGATATGTAAAATGAATATAGAAAAAGAACTTGCTGTCTTTGCCCCCATTCCATTTTCTTATCATTGGATGGTTTTGGGATTTGAGCACCAGTGACCTTTTTTAGTCTACTAAATACTGTTTTTTCTGTCTGTAATATTTTGGATTTATATTAGTTCAGTCTTACCAATGGCTGAAAATGTAAACTAATCTGTGTTAGCAAAGTTCAAAAGGAAAGTTAATTATAAGGGTATAGGAGTATGTAATGAAATCAAGGGCAGGAATGCAGAGCTATGTCAAAACAAGGGACAGAAGTCGGGATCTGGGAAGCCATCAGGACTTAGATTTCTGTCATCTCACTCTACTTCTGTGTAACTCTTTCATTCTTTCTTTCAACACAGTGGTTTATCTGCTTTTCTGTTCCTTGTTGCACAACATGGCAACACAAACTCTCAAAAGACATCTGTGGATTACATTTCTAACTACACAAGGAGACTAATGAACTCTCTCTTAAAATCTTACGCGTTACTGGTACAGCTTGAGTTAGGTGTCCATTCCAAATCCAGTCATCTATGTCTACGGTTTTGGGTCGCTGAGTGTGTTTAGAGCTATGACAGGGTCTCCCTTTTTAATTGGTTTCAGCCAGGTTCACTTTTGTTTTTTGAGACAGAGTCTCACTCTGTTGCCCAGGCGAGTGCAGTGGCGTCAACCTAGCTCACAGCAACCTTAAACTCTTGGGTTCAAGTGATCTTCCTGCCTCAGCCTCCTGAGTAGCTGGAACTATAGGGAAGCACCACCATGCCCAGCTAATTTTTTTAGTTTTAGTAGAGATGGGGTCTCGCTCTTGCTCAGGCTGGTCTCAAACTCCTGAGCTCAAGCAATCCTGCCTTGGCCTCCCAGAGTGCTGGGGTTATAGGCGTGAGCCACCGCGCCTGACCAAGGTTCACTGTTTACTGGACTTATATGGCTGTCTTTCTCTTTCAGCCTTTAGTCTGTTATTACTTCTAAAGTACCTGAACTCTTATTCTGATAACTTTCAGTTCCCAAAGTAAATTTTCTCTCTTAGGAACTAAACTAGATTTTATTTTCTTGACTTAACCTTATTTCAGTTTTATAACCAGATAACTATTTGGTTAAATATACCCTATTTTATATCTCCAAGTGTGATGTGTGCAGTTCACACACCCATTGCCTATAGGGTCTTGGGTAACATGTAAAGTTTGCCCATGTTTAAATATCTAACTGCTTCCCATCTTTTCTCAACCTAAACATTTGGTGAATAGCATCATCTTTACCTTTGGGATCAAGGAGTTGGATTAACTCTCTAAGCTCTTTTCAGCTTTAAGATTTTTGGCTGTATTATTGGATACAGGTAAACATCCCATTGCTTGCTGATCCACAGGTTCTGGGCTTTGCACAGAGGATGATAGTTTTGAATACAGGGGGCCCTATTTGTTTTACTAGCTGGTGGTTGGTTTTACTGTCACGCAGCCCTATGTCATGGTGAAATTTAAATGTGTGTAATTTAATTCTTAACAATTAAAACAATTTTTTGTGTAGGTATCCTGATATCCAGGCATCTTACTTAGTAGAAGGGAGGTTTTCAGTTCCATCCGGATCATCTCCCAGCAGCCAGAGCGATGCTGAGCCAAGAGAGAGGTTACAGCTTAGCTTCCAAGATGTTGAGTAAGTTCATACCTTCATTTGCTTGCACTGTGTTAAAAACAGGTCTTATGCAGCCTTGTGGAAAATGAAAATGTGCTTGTATCTCTGATTAATTCTAAGAATCTTTAGGAGTTTTCTTTATGTGCTTTAAACACATTTTTAGTCTTTCAAAACATTTTTTTTTGACTCTAAAAGTAATATATGCTCATTGAAAAAAAACATAGAGAATTATTAGCAAGATAATAAAGGCCTATAATCCCACTAACTAGCAAATAGCTACTGGTTACATTAAAAACAATTTTTTTTTACTTTTTTTTTTAAATTAGAGATGGAGTCTCACTGTGTTGCCCAGGCTGGATTTGAACTCCTGGGTTCAAGTGATCCTCCCAAGTTGCTGGGACTACAGGTACACACCACTGTACCGGTACATTTTCATTTATAGGCTTCCAGACTTTTCTATATGCATATATGTTATTTAATTTTTTTTTTTATGGAATAGGAATAAACTGTTATACTATTTATTATAACTTATAAAAATTAATATACAGTATTATGTTCAGCTTTCAATTATAATTAATATGAATCTATATCATGTTAATGACTTATACTCAAGTCTTTGGGCATTTAGATTATTGCAGTCTTGCTATTATAAATGTAATGAACTTTGTATTTATACGTTTATGGATACATTTTGTACATTTAGGAGATTTTTAAGATAAATTTTTAGGGTTTAAATTGCTGAATTAAAAATATTTTAGGCCAGGAGCGGTGGCTCACGCCTGTAATCCCAGCACTCTGGGAGGCTGAGGCAGGCGGATTGTTTGAGCTCAGGAGTTCGAGACCAGCCTGAGCAAGAGTAAGACCCCATCTCTACTAAAAAAATAGAAAAAATTAATCAGGCAACTAAAAATATATAGAAAAAATTAGCTGGGCATGGTGGCACATGTCTGTAGTCCCAGCTACTGGGGAGGCTGAGGCAGTAGGATCTCTTGAGCCCAGGAATTTGAGGTTGCTGTGAGCTAGGCTGATGCCATGGCACTCACTCTAGCCAGGGCAACAGAGTGAGACTCTGTCCCAAAAAAAAAAAAAAAAAAAGATTATATTTCATAACTCCAATGCTATAGAGAATGCTTATATTAATAAAAACACTATGGTCCTTAAGGGTGAGAGTGATTGGCAAAGTCCCTTTCCCTACTAAAATTCTGATCCAATGAATATTGAATCCCCTAACAAAGAAGAGTAAGGAGTATCATACTGTAAGCCTTTATAAAGTTGTATGAAGAAATAGCATTATT